>ML804915.1:0-20898 GCA_009831015.1 Picea engelmannii | reverse complement strand
ATGCACATAACAAAGCAGTGCACAATCAAATTTGCAATTTCATCTAAGTATGTGGACGAAGTAACATGTGATGTAGTGCCATTAAGAGAATGTGGAATGGTCTTAGGTAGCCCATATTTATATGATCGTAAGGCAATCTTCTACAGGACAAAGAATCGATATCAATTCACTAAAGCAGGTCAAGATTATGTGGTTCATTCTCATCATGTTAAAGAAAATAAAACACTTCAAACAATGGAACATATAAAGAAGGCAGTGCAAGCAAGAAACAAACCAATAATTGTTTCAAATGAAGTAATCGATCTTAAGCAAGAACAAGAAATGATTGTTGAATGGAAAATCAATCATAAATTGCTTCAAGATAAGCTCATGTCGTGCAGATATTTCAAGTATATCAACTCATTTGCAGTCATCTTTTTGATACTGTCATTAGTAATGTTTTCTACATGGATGATAGTGGCTTCAGTAAGATGTAACAGGGTACAAATGGCTAACAATATACTGTCAGTTGTCATGATTGTGTTACAATTGATCTTGATGAGACAGGTGCACAGGACAGAGTTCAGAGATAGAGGACAAGCCGGGTGGCCTATCCCGAGCTTGTTGACTAGTCAGTAACCTTTTGGGGACCAAAAGGTATTTTAGTGGGGAAGTGTGATCCAGAATCAGATCCAGAAGCCTGACAGGGCTTAAAAATGCTCAAAAATGAAAGTGCTCAGAAATCGACGAAACCAGTGCCATTGCATCCATATCGTCTTCCTGATTCTGGCCATATATTTACTTCGTCAAACGGGCTTCGTATGCGAAAGATATCGCGTTCTGTCCGAAAACCCAAACAGGCAAAAAAAAGGGGATGACTGTACAGTCTGTACAGTGCCACGTGGCATGCTGACTTTACAGGACGTACAGATGATGTGGCAACCCCTGGAGGAAACATGTGGCAGGCCGATGTGGCGTACGAGCAGACAACATGACCAATCTATGGGTGACACGTGTCACCATTGTAAGGGTGACACGTGGCATGGGATGACGTCAGCAGGTGACTGGGAAAGTACGATGGCAGGATGATGTGGCAGGCACATGGACGAGTCAGTGATTGACACTTGGTAGATTTTGGTTGGTTTTTGATGTGCCACGTGGCCCAGTCATGGGCTGCCACGTGGCACCCTGTGGTTGGTTCGTCGGTTATGTAAAATTTTGTGGTTTCGCCGAGGGTCGAACCCGCGACCTTCCCTCCGGGCTATGGATTGGCAGGGCCAAGCTAACTGCCCTCCCCACGGATGATTCTTAATAGTTATATGGCACATATTTTATTTTAGTTTATTCAAAGGTTTCGTCGGTGGGGGAAAGGGCCGAGGCTTAGCCCCAGCCCATGGTTCAACAAACGTACCACATGACCATATACGCGGGGTTAAAACTATGCGGAAGTCGGATAGGGCCTAGCCCTTGGACCTCGCGCTGGTATGTAACCACTGCCATGTGACCTGGGAGCCTATCCACCTTTTTGGGCGCTCGGTTATAGCAGTTAGCCCGTGGTCCTACGCCCATGCCGATGACCAGGAGCCAGCAAGGGGGGGCCAACACACGACTAGTGGAGCGCATGGCCACATGGCCGCTCCTCCATATGACCAGGGGTGCGCTTTTGGGGGCTGTGCCCTATTATTCATTCAAACTGGTTTTTTTTTGTTAAGTTTGGGATTTTCAATAATATTATGCATGTTTTTAATTGATTTTCTCCATTTTTGGGAGATATTGGGCATTTTTCGAGCCCAAATTTTGGGAGGAAGTTGGGGATGGATAACCAACTTCAGATCTATATAATCCAAGCCTATTTGAGGCCATGGAAAGACAGAAAAAGAAGAGTTATGCTGAAGGGAAGCCAAGACAAAACCATTTTTATGCAGGGAAGCTCCGGATGTCCGTTTTGCATGCCATTTTCTTTGCAGGGTTCTAGAGATCTGGATGAACAAGACCAGATCAGTATTGTATCCAATTGGCACTGCTACAATGTACTTTTGATCTTTTGAACAGAAATAAAGAAGCCTCCCCCACAGAGACAAAGGCCCAGAGACGTAGGCAAAGTTGTGCTGAACTCCGTTATCAATTCTTGTGTTATGGTTTACTGTCTGTTATTTCCTTTCAGATCTGCATATGTGTATATGGATGTCATAATTCCTCTCTTTTCCTCATTCTTTCATTAAGTTTCTCAAATGGTTAATTAACGCATGCAAAATTAAAACTCAATCATAGTCATTAAAAGATCCTATGGATCACTATAGGATAAGATGATGAGAAGTGATTTTCAGTGGCCGGAGAAGCCATAAGGATGGATAAATAACTTTTTAGAGGTAAAATGGTTAATTAATTAAGTGATTTAATCAAGGAATAATAAAATAAAGAAAAAGTCACTTGGAGGGAAAAGGTCAACAACAAATTAGGGTTTCACTAGTGAATTAGGGTTAAAGCAGTGAATTAGGGTTTAGAAAATCTATAAGAGAAGGGTCAGTGACCTAATTCATCATTATGCAGATTATGACTTGTCATTGAGGAGAGAGGCGCATCTCAGGAGAGATAGTTCAGTGGATTCCAGGAGGAAGACACCGATTGGATGATTTCGGTGTTGAGAGACACACCCTAGTCACAGGGTCCAACAACAAGGGCGCACTTATCCAGGGTGAGGGTGTAGCTCTCGAGGAGGTTAAATCAAAGATTCCCCTCTGACCTAGTTGAGAGGAAGAAAAGGCACATCATTTTCCCGGTTCCTCTTCATATTCTGATGGAGGAATCATCTGAGGTGCATTTTCCAGACTTGGAAGTGCGACACTTTTGGTAGACACATTTGGGGTGCCTAAGCGAGCATCAGATCAGATTTAGGGAAACCCTTCCGACCCATTTCCCAGTAGACCAAGGCGATCATTTTGAGATACATCTCATCCAATTCCGATAGTAGAATCACTAGGATGCATTTTGCTAGAGAGAGAGGGGTGCATTCCCCCAGGGGGATCCATCTAGGGTCCAGACCCACCAACAGAGGGGCCGATCAGTTACCAGGCCTGAGAGCTAGAGTAGGGCATACCATTTGGGACATTTTCCAGGCCATTTCGAGAGGTATAGCCTCCAGGGTGAACTTTCCAGACTTCCAGTAGTTACCATATGTGCTGCCATAGTTCCAGCTCATCCATTGATCCCGCAGTGCTCATCTATTATTGGGTATTATCATATAGTTTTCTTATTGTATTCCATCTAAGATCCTTTTGTCTTTTGATCTAGCCAAGTGATTCATTTATTTATCTGCATTCGACCTTTGTACTCCACAGAGATATCGTAATATAAACTTTATAGTCCTTTGTCACATTTGTTATTTGTATGATCATTTATATGTTGTAAACAATTAATCCTACACACACATTAGCAGCGTTTCCTAGACTAGCCAAGTCAGGAACACTACAATACATCCCTCTAGATATACCTTTACCTTTACCGATTCATCTCCTTGCCGATTCTCTCTTAACAAGAGAGATACAAACAGTTTACTTGAATTGATTAGTTTTTTGTATTAGTTAGCACTTACCAAAGAGATCTTGGATTTACCTTTGTGCACATTAATTATGAAGGAATTTTCATCCTTGATCAATTAGTATTGGTTTTCTCTCCTCATGAAGATTTCATCCCTAAGGTGCATGTAGGGGCTTCCAAACATGACATCATAGACATCAAGTGGTACAAAATATTCCTCAACTTCATCAATATAGTTTGCACTTATAACAAATTTGATCTTACACTGCTTAGTGACCCTAAGCTCTACATACTTATTTACCCATCCCAATGGGTATGAACAAGGATGGTCATGAACTTCTAATCCAACTTTCCTACTAGATCCTTTGTTGTGAGGTTGGATTTTGAACCATAATCGAATATAGCATCCACCTTTTTCTTCTTGATCTATATTTTGATATGGAAGAGTTTGGTCATCTCCTTCTCTTCCTTGGGATGGAGGCTACTCAAGTTCACCTCCTTCTACATTGTAGTGCAAACAATCTTTTTGTATACATTTGATATGCTCTCTACCTAGTTGCATAAATCCATAGATAATATGTTTTTATTATTGACATCCTTCTTGTATTTATTTGGATTCAACTCTAGATATAGCTTCCAACACTTATCTTTAGTATGACCAAGGATATTATATTGGTTATGGTGGTTGCTTAGATCCTTGCACTAATGTGCAGTGGTTATTATCTTCTTATCCTTTCCTTTTCACTTCTTCTTTCCCTCCTTGGAAGTGACTTGGTGTTCTTTATGCTTAAAACCACTTGGTTGTCCCTTCTTCTTTTCCATATTCGCTAGAGATTGTGCTTATACACAAATCTCATCAATAGTTATAGATTTAAAGAGAAACACTTACCTTCTTAAATGACTATGGAGACCACCTAAATACTTGAGGAGTACATCCAAGCTCTTGGGAGATATACTCAAAATAATGTATTGTTTTCTTAACTCATTGGTGTACTCTTGTACACTCTACCCTTACTTCTACCAAAAGTAATTCCAACAAATCCACTGGTACTCTTCATACCCAATAAGGTAGAACTAGGACTAAATTGGGATTTTAATCACCTCTATCTTATTTATTAGTGTATCACTTTGTAGCCTAAGCATCTCTATGTGGATTTACCACCAAGTTTGGGCATGTCCCTCTAACTATAGTCAGGAAAATGATATATGTTTCTCTTCTCCTACATTATAAACACTAAAATAGGTATCTAACTATTGCAACTATTGATTCAACTTAACAATATCAATATCACCTTGTTACACATCAAAATTACTCACTTCAATGATGACCCATTGTCGTCATTACTAGTGTCACATTTTTGGTCGCAAGTGTCGTAAACTTCATACTGCCATCTTGCCTATGTCGTGTCTCTAACGACATCATAAGGACACTTAATACACCTTCAAAGACTGGTTTAATAAGGAGAAATCATCTAATGAGGAGTACAAAGAATTTTCCATGAAGAAAACCACTTAAAAATGATTTTTTGAAGGCAACTCTCCCCTACCCACTGTCAGGGAGTGCCAGCGCTCCTTAGGCTCCTTTGGGGGAGCGTTGTAGCACCCTGTACACCCTTCTGGGGGAGAGCTAGGATTTTCTGAAGGAGTTTTGGGCAGCGCTCCCCTACCCATTGTCAGGGAGTGCTAGTTCTCCCTATCCTTCTTTGGGGGAGCGTTGTAATACTCTCTACACCCTTTTGGGGGAGCACTGGTTTGTTTGAGAAAATTTTGGGTTGTTGAGGAGAATCAGGGAAAAATCCCCCTTATCTTGGAAATCAGTTGGATTCGAATCTAAGGTCAAGGATACATCTTAGGGAGGATCCACAATTGATGGAGAAAGATCCTCAATCTATCCCAAGAATGTCTAAGGTGGTTGGGTCTCTCCAAGCTTATATAAGGAGGCCTTCTCATGGTAAAAGCATATGGAGACATTGTAAGGAATCAAAATTTTGATCTCATAAGGGGGATATCATTGAAGCATCATCATTCTGTGTGTGGATTATTTGAGTAGGGGTATGGACAAAGAGAGCTTGGTGAAGCTGATGCACCTACATCCATGGATGTAAGCATTTCACTTTGTTTTTATTAATACAAATCTATGCTTGGCCTATTTCCTTTAAAGTTTGTGTACGTTTCATGAACTTGTTTATGTTATAGATCCATTATGAATCTAATCATGGTAGAGTAGGAAGTATGTCTCACTGTTGTTGCTCATCGTATTGCAGGACCTTTTGAAGAACTTGGAGATCAAGATCAGCCTGGATCGATCAAGGACAAACGTCAGTAAAAGGTATTTCTTCCTTTTTATTATTTGAATAGTTTAGCTTCATGAAAATGAATGTCAGTGTCCACAATAACACTTTTTTGTCTTGGTCATAGGGGTCTAGTATCCAAGAGGAAATCCACTTGTCCGCAGGGGGATTCTCCTGTAACAGAAATTGGCGACTTCGTCGGGGAAGGAAATCCTATTTTCATTTCCTTGGTTTGTACCTGCCCCTCTACCACATTCCATATCACTTTTACTGGTTGTTTATCATCCATTTGCCTTCTCCTACCTTCACTAGCAATTTCACCAATTTTTGTGCATTCTGGGTGAGTTTTTATTCTTTTTTTTGACTGTTTTTTGAATTTCTGGGTGGCTCAACGCCCCCCTATAGGCCATACCAGAGTGAAAATGCTCCCCTATAGTGTCTTAGGGAGTGTTGAAACACTCTATGCACCCGTTTGGAGGAGTGCTAGTCTCTTTTTTGAGATTTTTTGCCTCCTTCTGCTCAGTCTTTTGCAGCCTTTTTTGTAGATATATTTACCCAGAGTTTGTGGTTGGTTTGTGAAGTTGTTTGGATTGGTTTTTGATGGTTTTTGATGCTTGTCACTCCCTATTGTATTTCTTGGAGCTTGAAGCCTTTTTCATAAATGTGAAATTGCCTTTTCTAGCTGCTTTTTTGATAGGACAACTTTGAGTGATTTCTCTTTCTCCCTATCATTTCTTGGATTCTTCTCTGCATTTTATTGTATTCCTTGAATGCTTGATTAGTTGTAGAATCCTTGATGGTGTTATTGCTTGTTAGAACAAGCTTCTACTTTTTTTCCTTCATACCTCACTGCCTTGAGTGCATACTTTGTTTGTATCCCTTTTGCTTCGTGTCTTTTGCATCTGCATAGGAATCTTTCTCTTGATTGAAAGTAGTGGAGCATTGAAGGTTTTGTATTTAATTTCTGTATACGTCATAATCAAACAAATAAGATAAATGCATTCTTGCTTTTGGATAGTGAAACTAGCTTGCATTTGAAGTAGTGGAATTGCATGTTTTTTGGCATTTTGGGACATTGTGCATCTGGAATGGTGAATGTTTTATCCTTCTCGTAGCATAGCTTTCACCGAAATGAAAAGATTGCATATTCATCTCTTTGCATAACTTTCGAGTCAGTCAAAACACCATATTGTCCACGCCATTTTCCTTTTGAGTAACAACAACAAAAGGATTATACATTTTTATATTTTCTGGTAGAAAACCTACATTAGATTAATTGTAGGGATTTGGAATAGGTGTGGAAGATAACTTTCGAAAGATGCAAAAAAACATAGGATCTTGTGTTAGGAAGCGGTGAAATCCAATTGCTACATTTTTTCCTGGGAATCCCTTCTCACATAAGGGTCAATCACAAGGTCGCATTGAGACTAACAGAGTTGCTCACCCTGCTTTGTTGGTATTGGTGTAGAGATTGCGCGTATTATGGGGGTCGCTTGAAGGTATACCCACAATGATGAGTGGAAGCCTTTCAAATTTATTTCGGGCTAGATACCCTGCCCTTGCATAAGGATCAGATTGTTGACTGTTTCCCTAGGAATCACTGTTGTAGTTGGTAACCTTAGTGGCCTATCTCTTTAGTGTCTTTACACAAGGTGACTGTGGAGGGGCAAGTATTCATGGTACCTGGAATAGATGTTGGCCAAACTCACTTGGGCTCCTTGGAGGGTATACCCATGTTTATGTGTGGGAGCTTGCACCAGAGTGTAAGTCTCTTAAATAGGTCGTCAACGTAACTTTTCCACCCTCTCTATCTCATCCCCTTCTTACTTTGTTCTCGCGACGTTGGATTTCATCACCAACTAGTATGCTCATTGTGAGAAGGTTTTGTTTGCTTGTTTTCTTACTAGATTTTTAGCATTTGCTGTTTTTTCTCCCTAGCAGAATCTAGGTTGGATCTTTATTTTTTATGGCTTCATTTTCCGGAATGATCAATGAAGGAACCCATTTTCCAGGGGAACCCTTTGTTTTTCCTTCTTACGGAAATGTTGGTCCTCCTTACATCACTACTTTGAGCCTTCCAGGTCTCACAATTGGGTTACCGGTATGGTTGTTTTCCACTCTGGTGATCTCGAATGCAGGTGCTTTAGATGTAAGCACACCACCCACACATCAACCTCATGTCAAATTTTCTCCTTCTTCACCCATTAAGTCTCCTTCCCTTTCTCCTTCTTCACATAGTGAAATATCTAAAGAAAGTAGCCAGGTTGATAAGAAGAATAAGAAACAGAAAGAGAAGAAGAAGAAATGGAAAGAGAAGAAGAAGAGGAGACCAAAAAGGACCGAGTCTCCAACCATATCAGATATTGGATCTAAGAAACCAACTACTGTTAATAGTACCAAGAGTGTTGATGAGGTCGATAAGATTAAAATGAAGAATCCGAAACCCAAATTCCCTTACAGTCTTTGTAAGGGTGACCACTTTTTGAGGGATTTCCGTAGTATTCCCAAGGTCTTAGAAGTGTGGTCCTCCAGATCATCAACCTCTGCTAGACATGCTGATGACACCTCGTCAACCAGTGACATTAAGGTTGGAAAGAAGAAGACAACTGTCAAATTTCCTTGTATGTTATGTGAAGGTGACCATTATTATCACCTTTTTCCTCGTCTGGATGAGGCTTCTTCTCTTTTGGAAAAGATTCAACTTCCAACCAGTTATCGTAATATTTCCACCAACCCATTGCTAGTTGATGGAATGGTCAATATAGTTCCATCCCTGATCAGTTCGGTTGATCAGGTGGTCAATCTAGTTTCATCCTCGGTTGAACCACTAACCCAAGTAGTTGATCCAGTGTCGTCATCGATAAGCCCCACTCTTCGTCAAAAGAGTGAAACCAAAGTGGTTGATCTAGTTCCACCATTGGTCGATCCCACTCCTCCATTGAGGAGTGCCAAAGTGGCTGCTATGGTTACTTTATCGATCAATCCCACTCCTCCTCTGAAGAGTGCCAAAGTGGTCGATTTGGTTCTGCCATTGGTCAATCCCACTCCTCCTTTGAGGAGTGCCAAAGTGACTGATCCAGTCCCTTCCTCGGTCAGTCCCACCCTTCATCCAAAGAGTGCCAAAGTTGTTTCTCTGGTTACATCATCAGTCAATCCCACTCTTCCTCTGAAGAGTGCTAAGGTGGTCGATTTGATCCCATCATCGATCGATCCTACTCTCCCTATAGAGAGTAAACCCAATACTTCCTATGTTTTTATCGTTGATACCAAATCTACCGTGTTGGGGGGCATTCCTCCTTCTCCTGTGAAACCCCCTCCAAGTAATGAGGCCATCCTTTTTGATTAGGGTGCGCTAACTGGACCTCGTCTTCCCTCTCACATTCCTTTCTAGATTACAGTACAAGTTTGTGTTCGGGACGTTCCTAAGACGCTGATAGATGAAGGTGCGTCTGTTAGTATTTTGTCCTCTATTGCTTGGAAAGATTTGGGTTTTCCTCATATTGTTTCGGTTACACAGAATCTGTTAACTTTTAACAGAAGAACCAATCAACCTTTAGGGGCCCTTCCTCAGTTTCCCATAACTTTGGGAGGGAAAACTGTCTTTGTTGATGTCATGGTAGTCCAAGACCCTTTGGATTTTGCTTTACTCCTTAGGCGGGATTATGTCTATGCCATGAAAGACATTGTGTCCACTTTTTTTCATGTGATATCTTTCCCTCACGATGGAAGAATTGTGACTATTGATCAACTTTCATTCATCGGTCCTGACTGGATTACCTCCCTAAATGGTTCTTATATGCAGACAGTATCGCCCTTGCCACATGTTAATTATGTAGCGTTGTCTCCCATGACTTCAACTCTTGATGATTTAGATCCGGTAGTTGACATGGTGATCCCTTATCCTTTTTCTCCATCTAGTACAAAAATTGGTGACAACCTCAAATTCAGTGAATGAATTGAAGCTTGGGGGGCATGTCTCTAGCCTTTGATGATCATTCTGGAGTTAAGCCACTAGCTTTCAAGCTAGGGGCAGAGTACCGATCTTAGTCTTTTGTCTTTCTCTCACTCGTAAAAACATGAGAATGTAACCAAGAAACCTTTTATCTCTTTTTTGGGCTCGCATGGATATACGGAAAAGGAATCCCTTGGAGTCTTCTTTAAGTTCTTTTTAGACTCTCTAAACATGAAAAGATTTCTGAGTGATCTTACTTCCTTTAACACTCGTTAAAAGGTTTGAAAGAACATATTTCGAGTGGTAGATTATCTTTTTTTCGGCCTTGCGAGACTAAAATTACGAAAAAAGACAACACTAGAGTCGTCTTTAAGTTCTTTTTAGACTCTCTAAACATGAAAAATCACTGAGTTTAGCTTCTCTTGACTTGTTAAACAATAATACATTGAAGGGCCCATACGGGACTGAACCCTTACTTCTTCCAATTCATTAAACAAAGGAAGAGGGACTTACCGAAGGTGAGTTATATCGAGCATGTGTTACCCTCCTCGAGATCGTTAAATTAAAAAGAGGTACTCGTCTATCCAGATGGGGGAAAAATTGAAGGAAGCAAGCCAATAAATTTTTGAGAACATTACCAGTAACTCTTACAGTCTCCCTTGAACACGACAATTTATCTTTGCATGCATTTTTCCGTTGAACCTCTGCACTAACCAATCCTTTGATTTTCCTTACTTCTTTGGGTCACCCGACGAAATTCACAGTATCCATTGCATTATCAAGTTTTGGTCCATGTCAAGTTTTCCGATGTTGTGTCTCAGTGTTCAAGGGAAGTATCTACCTCGAGAGTCAACCATCACAAATATCTTGTTTCAATACCCGTGTCAGTCCATATTCATTTGATCTACCAATTTACATCTCTGTGTCAGTTTCGTGTCGTTGATGGGGGATACATCAAGGCCCTCCTTTGGTGAGTCTGTTCCTATCGACTTCAACACATTATCCGGGAACTTGACTTAGAAACCAATTAGTACCTTGGGACTTTCATGCCTCAATGGTAGGCCTCCTCGCTTCTGACAATGGGTTTACATCATTGACCCCTGATTGGGTGATTCTACGAATGTTCGACTTCAACTCATCTATTCACATTCACTGTAATGTACTAGGGTACCTTGGGAATCATTGACATCAATAGTGATTTCCCTCGCACTTGTTAACGGTTTACCCCATTGACTGGTAATCAAGTGGTTTCTTCCATGTTTGACATCAGAACATCTATTCACATTGTTAGATTCGTACTACATTGGGTTCGGTAAGAAGACCCTGGGTTGAGTCATCACTCTTATATGTACTTTTCCCAGGTTGCAACGGAGTTTCTTTTGAGCACATTGATATATATACTGTCACATAGATCCACTTTGTATTGGTCCATGGCTATGTTTTTTCATCTCATAGATCCACTATGTATTTATCGTGGCTACGATCAGTTCATGTCATGGAAGTATAGATCCACATTGTATCTTCGGTGGATATACTCTTTTGTCAGTATAATTATGGATCCACAATGTATCTTATGGTGGCCATACCTTGAAAGTTTTTATCACTCAAGCATAGGTATGCCTGCCTTGGGTTTGAAACATGTCATAATATTTGTTTGATGGTTGTGTGCATGTTATAACCCTAAATTGCACCACACATGCTTACCTGGCATCATGCCAACTCATATCCCTTCTTTGCCAAAACTCTGTTGAACAACTCTTTGAAAATCCTCTTGTGTCAAGGCCCACGCGCCCTAACCCATTACTGCACGCGTGTGCAGACTGGATGACTCACTACAACTAGTGTGTACCTAACAAAGCACGAAAAAAGGAAAGTTGTTGATGGAACAAAAAGCTATGGGTCAATTAACTGAAACTCCTGGCCATGCATGACTGAGGGTTCGTACAAAACCCTAGCTCCTTCTAGCCTAGAAAAGAAGAGGTAGGGGTACCATTTGGAGGAGGAAAAAGATATAGCGAAGAAAATATGCCCATTTACGTAATCCATTGTCCCAACCCTTTAGCCTTTCCTCATGCCAAAGGATATTTAACGCAAAGCAGTTGAAGGACAGAAGAAGAGGAGCCCAGGATCAAGTTCAAAGAGCGGTGGCTGGTCTCAGCTTTGTTGTAAGTTGATTCACTTTCAGTAATAAAAAGAATACTTTTCCCGTCCCAATGCATGAATTGTCTATGGTTTGATTAATTTATGCTTGATTTCTAACCCTTGAGTATAGAAGTAGCATGCATGCATAGTTCTTGTTTATCTTGAGTGTAGGTTATCTGTGGAAGGAGCAACACAAGCAAGTAATCGAAGAGCAATGGAGGATCTACATCGAACGTCGGTAATAAGGTTAGTGGTCCTTTTCCATGCATTTACTGTGAAAGAGGGGTTTAAATCTTGGGTTGTAGGTAAAAAAGTAGTTTCTTTTCGGTCAAAATCTGCATGCAAGTCTGACCCTAGTTTTCTAGTCCGTAGGGTGTTTTTCCCAACAACAGAATTGGCGACTCCACTAGGGAGAATACTCTTTAGGGTTTCTGGATTTATTTGAGTTTTTGGGTAGTTTAAAGATTAGGTTTTCTGTTTTTTCTTTGCCTGTCTTTTTCTGTAAGGTCTAAGCTAGTAGGGAGTCTAGTTTTCCATACCAGCTTTCCCTGACTTTTGCTTGACTGTATTCTTCGGGACACACAGAGGTACACGCGGCCTGCAGAAGGCCTGCACGCGTGTACCCGCGCCCTATCTTCTTATAACCCGTGTGTGAACGCTAGCTGTAGAGATAACAATAACGTGTAGGAATTCAGAGAACCTTAGAGACAGTCCTCCTCTTCCCTGTCAGAATTTCACATTCTCAGGGGGTTTTCTGGAATCCAGTCTGAGTCTTGCTGGTTCACAGTCCAATCTCAGATTGCATTTTTTTTTTCTCTCACCTTATTATTCCTTACGTTATTTATCTTTTTTGTTAGAAAGAGCATCCAAGCCTTCAAGGGACCCTGGTTATCAATACCAGAGGCCTCTTCTTGGTCTGGACTGCCTGTCTTCATTTTTTTTCTTAGAATTTATATATACACGTGGCCTGTACAAGGTCAGCCACGTGTACACGCTTTTTGTCTCTGTCCAGCACGCGTTTGCATGCGTGCTGTTTTAGTGACAGTCGCGTGCTTGACATGCTACTTGTTGTTCAGGGTGGGGAAGTCATCCCCTCATTTGATGAGAAGTATTCCTCTCAGGTGTTTGAGTCTAGGCTTGAATAGTCAGTAGGTTAGGTCATCTTACCCTTAGCCTGCTTTTTCTCAGTTAATAGTTGACAGAAAATATAATTTTTTTTTTTTTTTTATGGTTTTTAGACAAGTGTGAGAGTCTTTGTTTTTTGTTTTTTATTGCCATTGCGTGATTCTTTACCCTGATTCTTTGTGATCTGCGCTTTAAGCCAAGATTTTTCTTTCTTGGTTTTGTGCTTGTCGATATTTTCCCTTTGTTGCTTTACTAGCACTTAAATAAAAAAAAATCTCTTTTCATTTTCTTCTTTGGTTAAAAGGTATGTTTCTGCATCATTAGCTAGGGAAAAGTCTTTTGTTTCGTAAGTTTTTGCAGTCCACTTAGATCATAAGTAGCTTGTAGTCGAATGAAATTCCTTTAAGTTTGTTGTATAAAATCTTAGAAAAATTAAAAAGAAAAAGAAATCTTTCTTTGTGAAAAGTTGTTGAAATTTTGCATTTAGTAAAAGTATTTTGTTTCCATCTTTTTCCATTCGTTTTTGCTTTCGTCTTTACACATCATCAGTTTCACCCTCATACCCCTTGACATAATAAAAATCCATAAAAGCAACGCTAATTTAAAATCTACTAGACTTTTTGTTTGTAGGGTTCACAAACTAGTTCAGGACTAGAGCCTTGGATTAGGTTGGAGAGGAAACTCTCCAAGGCCATTCAAAACCAAACATTAGAGTTTGCGATAGGGAGTGTCTAAGTCCAGTTTCGTGGAAGTTATCTGGGACCCCCTTCTAACACAGGGGATAAACACAAGGTCGCATGTGGAAAGGTAGTGGAGATAACCCTTCCAAAGCCGAACCAATCGTAGTGGAGAACACATATCGAGGGCTTGTTTTGGGATTCCGTTGTTGCATTTTCCACGGGGCTTCGTGGGTCTCGAATCCGTTCGAGGTTCTCAGTTGTCTTCTTCACCATTTTCTCTCGATACCCTTGATAGGTTTCGGGCTTGATACCATGCTCATTGTGGTCTACCCGGCTTTCGACTGTACCCGCCTGGTCACTGTTCACGTGCTGGCAACCTAGTTGCCAATCTTTTTAGGGACATACACAAGTGACTGTGGGGGTATACCATGGTACCTAGGACAGACATCGGGCCATGATTTGCATAGTATACCCAGAGGGTTCTTCCGTATTCGATTTGCACTTGCACCGGTAAGTTGCTCTAGTGTTGGTTGTTGTAACTGTTCTTCCAAATAGTTTAGTGATTGCTTGTCTTATCTCTTAGGGGATTCTTTTTAGTGTGTGTTACTTTTGAACATGTAGAATACCTTAGCGTGTCTTGGATCTTCTCACACAGTGGAGGATCCCAAGCTCCACCGGTCACGAAGGATTCTTGGCCTGCCGCCGGTTACACTAGAGCCACCCCCACCACCATTAAGGCGGAAGCTAGACCAACAAGGGTCTTTTGAAGCGACCGGGTTAGAAATCTTTGTGCCCGAACAACTCCCAGAGGAATCAACCGCCAATCTTGGCTTGGTCGAAACCCCAACCACTGATTTCTTGGCACCGTTTATTGTACCGATCCAATTTCATGAATTCCAGTCAGTGCCTCACAAAACTATGGAAACAAACGCCTTTACTTCTTCTGGGAATTCTTCCATTCCCACCACAGTTGCTACCACAGGAGAATCATCTCCTAAATTACCATCGTCGGTCCGAGCCACCATGGTATCGGCCGCAACTACGTCGCACAGTGGACCGAACCCATCTATGGTGGCGGCCACAAACCCCTTCACACCTAGTGCGACAGGCCCTCCGTTCTCATACGGTATGCCTAGTTCGGGTATAAGTCCTACACTAACCTACTCCACTTTACAGACTTTGGGTCTGGGGGCAGGGAGCTCTAACGCTCCTCTGCAAGGTCAACTTGGGGGCACTCCTATCCCTTTTAACGCTTTTTTTTACGCAGGAGGTCATATCCCTCCTTTTTCTCCTTCGCTTGGTGGTCCGCATCAACAATCCACCGGGCAGCCTACACACACTAGTTTATTTGGAGCAGGGAGTCAAGGAACACCTGCGCACAGTATGCCGATAGGTTCGACACCATTTTCTTGGAACGAGACATTTGGTAACAACAGTTTCTCATCAACCACTTTCCCATTTGGGGGCAATCCCATTTTTGGACAATCCACTCCTGCGCAGGGTACTATTCCTACTCCCGGGGCACATATAGCAGGACCTTGGAACTCAGGACAAGGATCCATTCCCTCCTCTGGATTTCCATTCTGGGTAATTCTTTCCACAGTCAATGGAACCCTGGAAAGACCACTATGCCTCTCCCATCGGGACCGGCATGGGGTAATCCTTCCCAAAGTCCTTCGAACACGATGCATGCCCAACACCCTATGTCCTTTATGGGAAATCAACCAATGATGTCTCCACAGATGCAAAATCCTTATGCTGGTCAGGGCCATGGTTTCTACCAGAATCCGGGCCAGCAGCCAAACTTTTCTTGGCAACCTAGTGCCAGTGAAACTCCAGGACCCTTTTTCCCAGGTTATCAGCAACAACCCAAACTACCATTCCTGGCGACGTTACACTTGCTAGATTTGACAAGGTTGTTAAATGATCCTATTTGTCACGATCCACGTTGGCCTCCTATGCCAACAAAGTTGCCTTCAGACTTTCCAAAGTTCGAGGCCAAGCCTAATGAAGATCCAGGTGATCATGTGACTACCTTCCATCTTTGGTGTTCATCTAACTCATTGAAAGATGACTTCGTACAGTTGCGATTGTTTCAACGTACTCTTATCGAGAGTGCCACGAAATGGTACATCGAGCTCGATCGCTCAAGATACTCTTCTTTTGGAAAACTGGCGATGGCCTTCCTTAACCATTTCAAGTTACCTGTGAGATACAATGCTGGCACAGAGATTCTCTCCAATTTTGAACAGACAACAACGGACCATATCTTTGATCATATCCGAGAATGGAGATGCTGGAAGAGTCTAATCAAAGTACCCGTCCCACCAACATTCCTGCTTGAGTGGTTCCTTAAGTCTTTGGTCCCATAGTTATCCAAAGACGTCGTGACTTCCAGAATTTTCTCCGAAGAAGATGCCATCATGAGGGCTCAACAGTTTGAGCTCATCTATTCTCAGTCTGGTTTATTATACAACATCTTTCCAGATGCTCCACGTTTGATATTGGATAAAACTAGACAGAGAGCTGGACCACATGCCGATGGTATTGTTGGTTCAGCACAAACCAAGCCCGCTGAGCAATTGAAAAAACAGTTGCAACAGTTATCCATACAACACACAACAGCCAGCCAAACTACTGCTTTGGCTGCTCCCCCTACCCAAACGTCGGAAGTACACTTCGTGCAGTCGACTAACCCAAAGGACCCCCAACAGCCTGAAGGGAAGAAAAAAAAATGAAATAAGGGTAAGGGGGATAAAAAACCCACTGATAATGCTGGCGGGGACAACACAGAAAAATGGAAGGCGAGGTATCCGTGTAACTTGTGCGCGGAAGACCACCTGACTCATCTTTGTCCTCGACTTGCAGAGGCCAAAAAGTTTGTCACACAACAACAATAGGCAGTGTTGACTAATCCCTTTCAACATGGGAAAAATTTAACTCAAGCCTCTACAAGCACAGAAGGGGGCAACCAAGAAACCTGCCCTCCTCCAAACAATCCCTCATCCGTGAATGTATATATGGTTAGGGGTGATGCTTTCATAACGACTAGAGTGCACGATTATAGTAAACCAAGTGCTTCTGAGAAGGGTAAAGAAGCTGACCTCCCATATCTTCCTCTATAGATTGAGAAGGCATTGGGAGAAACTATGACATGCATTTCAAAGGGTGCGTTTAAAAAAGCTTCTCATAACCCAAACGCAAGGGCCACCTAGAATTACTCTGTGGTGGAGGATTTATCACAAACCCCTTGTGCGATGTCTACTTTAGAGGTCCTCCAAAGCTGCCCTGCTCAGAGGAAAGCCTTGTTAACCGCTTTGGGATCTATTGAGACTTGTAATCCGGGTACCATCATGTTAGATACAACCGACTTAAAACCTCGTCTGCCTTACCACATAGAATTTCAGATAATAGTGGCTCATCCCACAAATTTTTTTACACGGAATATCTTCCGCACGGTGGTTGACAAGGGAGCCTCGACATGCGTTATGTTGTTAGCATGTTGGAAAGCCATTGGCCAGCCCGCTTTGTCTCCATCACCTACTCTCCTCACTTCTTTCGACGGTTGTTCTTTCCAACCACATGGCATCATTCCTTCTTTCCCTGTGCAGTTAGGAGGGAAAACCGTGTGTGTCGAAGTAGAGGTAATCGATGCTCCCCTCGACTGTAACCTCTTGTTAGGATGGAGTTGGACTTATGCTATGCATGCTGTCATTGCTACCATTTTTCGAGTCTTATTGTTTCCACACGAGGGTCGGATAGTGACCATCGATCAACTATCCTTCTCCAGACCTGACCCAACTTTGGGGGCATCCACGGTCCCAATGATAGATAATCCTCAACTAGGTGTCGTTAACATAGGATTTGGTTTGTGCCCATCTTTTATGGGTACCTTCGATTACCCACCTCCTCACGACGATGTCAAATTTATATCTAATCACCATAAGGTTGATATTTTTCAAGTTTCGTCATTCCGCACGACTTACTTTGAGGATCCTTGGATTCTTCCTTCCCCATCAGCCAAGATGGATGAGACAGGGCACTCAGGCATGTCCATGCCCTTGTCGGCCACTGAAGTAGTGTACTCTTTAGTCCAGCAAGCTTCAGCTAACCCTGATCCGACTCCCACACAAGAGTTAGATCCACTTCTAGAGCCTATTTGGGCTGAGGGTTCTCTTGCTAACGTCTATTCGTTAGACTTAGTCTTGCCTTCTGACGAAGCAGTAATCGAATTAATGACTAGTCGGGACAAACCCTGGGAAGATCTTCATCACAGATCATACTTTCTCCTAGAGTTAAGCCAAATCAAAGCAGGAGAATTCATCGTTACCATGACGGGAGATCAACCATGTCCTATTAACCTCTTAGCTACATAGGAAATTTATGCTGAGGGAAATATGGCGACTATCGCTGAAACTATACCCATGAACATCTCCTGAAACCCTGGCGTCATGGAGAATGTCTTCTTCAGAGCAGATTGTTCCCCCGAAGAGATTCAAATTTACATGGATCTTTTCAAAGAATTCCACGACGTTTTTGCCTGGTCTTATGAGGAAATGCCAGGTATCGATCCCAAAATAGTTGAACATGAAATCACAACGTATCCTGATGCCAAGCCTGTTCGATAGAAACTTCATCCAGTCAATCCTAAGAAAGCAACAACCATCAATATTGAGGTTGAGAAATTGCTAAAGGCAGGTTTTATTTATCCTATCCATTTGACTCAATGGGTGTCAAACCTGGTGCTGGTCAATAAAAAACAAGGCACGATTCGTGTATGTACCGATTTCCGTGATTTGAACAAGGCATGTCCCAAAGATAATTTTCCAACACCATTCATTAACCAAATCATTGATGAATGTGCCGGTTGTGAAGCCTTTTCATTCATGGATGGTTTTTCGGGATATAATCAAATCCAAATCAAACCTGAAGACCAACACAAAATGACATTCATTTGTCCATGGGGTACATTCGCATATCGTAAGATGCCTTTTGGCCTTAAAAATGCTGGAGCCACATTCCAGCGGGCCATGTCTTTTGCTTTTCATGACCTCAAACATATAGTCGAGGCCTATTTAGATGATTTAGCATCACGCTCTCGCAAGCGAACGGATCATCCCATGCACCTTAGACTAATCTTCGAACGCTGTCGCTACTTCAGGATTTGCTTGAATCCAAACAAGTGCAACTTCTACATAATGTCAGGACATTTGTTAGGTTTCATCGTATCAACAACATGGATCATGGTCGATCCTCTTAAGGTGGAGGCAATAATCCAGTTGCCCCCCCCACGCACCATCTTACAACTTCAGAGTCTACAAGGCAAGGCAAACTTCTTACGACGCTTCATCGCCAACTATGCCGAAATCACCAAGGGATTTATGTGTTTACTAAAAAAAGACGTTCCTTTTTTCTGGGACGAAGCCACTCAACGCTCTTTCGATGCATTAAAACACGCCCTCACAACCGCACCTCTGATACGTCCACCTAACTATAACAAAGATTTCTTATTATATCTGGCTGCCGCAGAGTCAACCATAGGCATCGTTTTAGTTCAGGAAGATGATTTGTTTTTAGAATACGTGATCTATTACCTGAGTCGAGGCCTTGTAGGACCAGAACTCAATTACTCTCATATCGAAAAACTTGCGTTGACAATAGTTCATGTTGTTCAACGGTTCCATCACTATGTTCTGTTTCGCAAGACCACCGTCATTGCTATCGCGAATCCATTCCAGTACATGTTGACACGACGAGTTATAGGCGGAAAAATTAGTAGATAGATAGTCATCCTCCAAGAATTTGACTTAGACTTCATTTCAACAAAGTCCAAGAAGTCATTGGTCTTCACAGAGATTATTTCAGAACTTCTGGTTGAGTTAGGTGATGTTGTGCCTGAGGAATCACCTATTCGGGGGGATATGTTTTTGATTTCATATTCAGACCCTTGGTACGGAGATATACTTATCTATCTCCAGACTTTGAAGTGCCCCACCTCTTCTTATCGTGACGAGCGTCGACGGATACACCATCAGGCTAAGAATGATCTCATACTCGATGATACGTTGTATCGGAGAGGTGTAGACTACATCTTGCGTCGATGTCTCACTCATGAGGAGTCCATCATAGTGCTCAACGATTTCCATACTGGAGCTTGTGGTGGTCATTTATCTGGGTTGGCAACAACCCAAAAGATTCTACGAGCAGGTTACTTCTGGCCCACACTTATCAAAGATTGTATCGAATCGGTCAAGAAGGGCCATCCATGCCAAATCTTCTCTCGGAAGATGAGGGCACATCTAGCTCCTATGTTTCCTATCATCACAGTTGGTCCCTTCACTAAGTGGGGGATTGATTACACTACATGCAACCCCCCGTCAGCAAGGGGGCACCGCTATATCATCGTAGCTGTCTACTACTTCACTAAGTGGGTCGAAGCTATGCCAACGTTTAAAGATGATGGAGAGACTGCAACTCTCTTCTTATTCAACCAGATCATAGCAAGGTTTGGAATCCCGAGAGATATTGTCACTGACCATGGCAGTCACTTCCAGAACCAAATGATGACCAAATTAACATCAAATCTTGGGTTACGGCAGGAACATTCATGACCTTACTACCCCCAAGACAATGGGCAGGTGGAAGCTGTAAACAAAACTCTTAAGACTATTCTATAGCAAACTATCAACTCAGCCAAGTTCAATTGGCATTTGATGTTATACTCGACATTATGGGCTTACCGAACATCTGTTAAGAATGCAACCGATTTCTCACCTTTTCAACTCATTTACGGGCTGGAGGCAGTCTTTCCCATTGAGTGTCAAATCCCATCTCTGAAATTGGCAATACAGTTATTGCCAGACACTTCTCCACTTGAAGAACGGTTAGTATACCTTGAGCAGCTTGATGAGAAACGTCCCGATGCAGCCCTGGACAACGAGGTTCACAAACATAAGGTCAAGTGACAATATGATAGGTCCGTTCGTCCTCGAATTTTCTCTGAAAGCGACCTTGTCCTGGTCTATGACCAAGACAAGGACCCCTTGGGGGCAGGAAAGTTTAAACCCATGTGGTTCGGACCCTTCATTATCAAAGAGGTATTAAAAAAGGGCGCTTATCATTTGGTTGATTTTGAAGGGAATGCTTTGGCGGAGCCTAGAAATGGGCTCTACCTCAAGAAGTATTACTCATA
>ML804914.1:143805-155178 GCA_009831015.1 Picea engelmannii | reverse complement strand
ATTGATGGATGCGGAAAAGGGCCCATGAGGTCACTGTGGATCAAATCGAGAGGAGAGGAAGCTCTCTGAGTCTTTCCTTTGTCAAATTTCTCTTGAGGGTGTCTTCCAAGAACACATCCCTCACAGATTCCTTTGGAAAAATGGATGTCTTGTAGACCATCAACCAATATTTACTTACTAAGATGTTGCATATATATGAAATTCAAATGCTTGTACCTTTCGTGCCATATCCTACTACTTTCATCAGCATGGGTAAGCAGTAAAGCAGAATCTGGTTCAATAAATTCAGAAAATGTATACAATCTAGATTGATGATTTACCTCAAAGGTAGCAACCCTGGAATTGGTTTGCATGTCATAGATGTCCATTGCATTAGGTGTGAATATGATTTTCTTTCCGATGTCGGAATTCTTCATCTGATACACGAAGAAAATATTGACGGAAACTTTGGGAACGTGCAGCACATTCTCGAAGCTTCCATTGGTGAGTTCAATCCTTCCTTTGTCGGTGACCCTGACTGGAGTGTTGTCCCCCATCAGAATAGGAGGACCTTTGCATGCATCCAATGAAGAATAGACTGCTTTTGTGGCAGCCATGTGATGTGATTCTCTTGAATCTACGATCCAAACATCAGGAGAGGAGTTGATGGCAATCAAGCCATGGCTAGAATTGCCTTTCTTGGGAATTTGATCTTTTGGATTCTTCTTCTTGGCACCCTCGAGGATGCGATCTCCAAGGTTGTTTTTCTGAAGTATTTGAGTCATTAGATATATTTGTTTATGCATGCATGTGGATTCTGGATGGAATCCTTTATGGCAGTACGTGCATTTCTCCCGCTTTCTTCCCTTTCCATCTTTGGAGCTGGAGGCATCGGTGAAGGGTTGTGTGTACCCTTCCTTCTTCGGATTTGCATGAACTTTCCTTTTGTATTTATCTTTAGATTTCTGATATTGATGGCTTCCATCTTGCACAGTAAGTGCATGCGCCTTTGGGCCTTTGATTTTTCCCATGTTGATGAGCTTGGTTTTCCCTTGTGTCAGGGATTCAATAAATTCCTCAAGAGAAGGCATCTTCCAGGTGGCTCCAAAGGAGAATTTGACTGAATAGAATGTGGATACAAACACGAAGAATTCAGGACCAAGTTTGGAGAGAATGGTGAGAACCATTTTTTTCTCCTCCTTAGATTTATCAACCCCGCAAGCTTTGAGTTGCGACAGTAAATCCTTGTATTTTGTAAAGAAATCTTGGAGATTGTCAAAGATTTTTGGATCCAATGTGAGAAATTCTAGCTTGAGCATGTGTCCCCTCATCTCATCATGTTTTCCAAAGATCCCTTCCATGGTGGTTTAGGCTTCATTGGGGGTTTTATAGGAAGATATGTGAAAAAGGAGATCGGGAAAAATGAGACTGCAAATTGTTCTGAATGCTTCATCCATTTGATTTGGATACTCGGATTTTTCTATGGCTAATGTTGGTTGTGTCTCTGTATTCATGGTTAACCTGTACAATCCTCTGCTTTGAAGATGCATGACCATCTTCTCCTTCCATGTAAATAATTTGTAAGGTGTAAGAATGAATTCTTTTGGGAATTCCATTTTCCCGCTGTCTTCAATCTTTGGTACCTGCAAAAAATAATTTGGTGTAGCTTTGCTTAGCAATCTGTCGGCTCTGATACCATGTAAATGTGTTGAACCTGCACAAAATAGATCTATCTAGAAAATACCACACACATTTGCAGAGAGAAATTGAGAAAGAAGAAGCAAAAGAGAAAGAATGGAAGAATTATCATTAATCGTAATGAATAATGAATAATTTACACATGATATACTCTGTATAACTCAACCAATGCACACTGGAGGTGAAGCCAGTGTGCCATAGTGGTGGTCTAGAGTGATTGGGACACACACCAACAATTACGGGAGTGAACTGCCACCTAGTCTAGTCTCTCAGGCAGTTACGAGAGTGAATTGCCACCTAGCTGAGTTAACTAGTCTACCAATCTTCAGTTAATTGACTGAAACAGAGTGAAGTGAGGAGGAGATCAAGGAATCATGAGCAATGTGATAGTCTGGTGATGATCCCAAGGACAATGTGCATTCGTTGGTGATGATACCAATTTTGCATGGTGACAAAACCAATGCAGCATCTAGACTCCACTCAACTAGTCAAACTGAAGTGAAAATTGAAGAGAATATTCTCCCAGAGGAATATTCTCCCTAAAATTTAGGATACTGGATAAAGACTAATAAACATAGGAAAAACCTTAGGAAAAATAATTCCTAGGTGTGTGTGAAGTAACTCCAACAATCCATTTTCTTAGAGACAGATTCATTTATTGAAGTCATGAGAAGCTTAGATACATTTTGCACAACATCAATGTATGGTTGATTGGACTTGATAAAACCCCTAGTTAGCTAGACAAACACCAGAGGAAGAAGGTGAGATCGAAAGAGATTGTGAGTTATCTTGGCATCCTCTTTAGGAGTGATCTTTCCCATTTTGTAATGTACGACATATGGATTGACAAAAATCAGAGAGTCTTGATTCTTGTTTCAAACCCCATAATTCAAAGTGATTTGACACCGATGATGAGAAGCCCTTGCCAAACATATAAAAGTGTGATGCTAATATATACTAATAAATATAATTATGAAAAATATGTTTAAATTGACTTAGTTATGTGGCATTGCACTACTACAAAACATTATGCCTAAAACTATCAATTTTTAATCAATGTATATAATTAATTGGATAAAGAATAAAGCCAAATGATTATCTCCAACCTGTAGAGTTTGTATGAAATCTTTATGTATCCAATAACCCACAAATAAATGTTGGAATTTGTGGCTAAACTCAATTTTTTGAGTTCAATTGGTGTATTGACTTAGCAATTGACCAAACAATAAATAAGTTTTGACTAGGTACATTAGACAACCTAAAGTGGTCTCACTCAGGGCCATTATAACCAAGTGGGTGTAGGTGAGCTAGGAAATGTAGATTGTCTAACCGCTTCAGTGGGTGATCAAAATTTATTAAATCAACCTTAGTCTAAGGGAGATCAATTACATCAAGTATAAATAGATGATCTCTTAACTCAACCTATATGGATAAAAAATTGTGTTATGTTATTGTATATTGTTCTCCTATGTTATAACGATGTTACTTAACTTCCACTAGCTCTACCTAAATCAATTTTACTACTTGTGTAATACACTTGTGAATTCTAACATGGTATCAAAGTCTAGGGTTTGAAGTTCCTATCTTTGCAGTTGTTGCAAGGCATTTGGAGGTTATAATGTCCTAGTTTTTTATCCTCTAAAATCATTTAAATTTAAATTATGTTTAAATGCTTTACATAGATATTTTTTATTACTATGAGTTATTTACACCATGAAGTAGGCATATCATGGCAATGTTGAATACTATTAAACATTATTATTTTACAGCTAATGAAAGAGCCAAGACTGACTGAGTGTGAGTGCCTACAGGGGCTATGATACCACAAGTGGGGAAAGGTGAGGGGGTCTAAGGGATTTCTACATGCTTAAAAATCCTATGTCTTTTCCACCTATCTTACCTTATAACCTTCACTTTATTTAAGCCTATTGTATAATTTAAAAAGGGAGAAAAGAGTAGCGAAAAAAACCATCTCCTAGATTTAATCCACCACTCCTATATTTTAGAAACTTGTCTTCCCTGCATTCTTGGAACATGGAAGAGTTAAATTAGGACTCTCTTGTCATCTTTCATTCATGAAAAAAAAGAATGGAAATTTGAATGGGAGGGGAGTGAATTTTGGGGGAAAAGAAAGAAGGGCGGAAAAAGAGGGTTCCTGCTAAAAGGAATAAGCATTCCATAATATGTGAGGGAACAATCATGAAAGGAAATCATTAGAGCTCCAAGAAAATCTAAGAACCAATAAAATCCCATTGGAGTTTAATGGACAATAGTTTGGACCTTTCTATGCATACACAAAATAACACTGGAGGGAGGATACTTCTGAGGGACTGTTGAGTAGAAAAGGAAGACCTCCTTGTGTTGTGTGGGGCAAGTATTGTGGGTGCCAAATAGTTCCTTTGTCTTCAGAAAACTTTGTACTTGATAATCTGCTTGTCTGGGATTAAGAGACTAACTTGAGTTTCATGCTTTGCTTCTTTTCCTTGGTGGTATCATAGCTCGATTAGGGGGTGGTGTCCCCAGCAGACTACCTACGGTTGGGTTGAAAATCGCTATGCCTCAGTCAGTTGTTTGGACTTCAGTCTTAAGCATAGATATGTACTCCATCTTTTCTCTATAAGTTCTCACTATTTTAGTACCAGAAATAGTTTCCTACAAGCTCTGAATCCTATGGTTACTCTTTGATTACCAATGAATAAGAAGAATTTCTTTCCATCATGACTTCCTTGTGCATTGTTTCAACTCTGGATTTCTTATGGATCATAGTCAATTAACGTCAATTTGAGTTGGTACTTGTGTCTCCTTTTCACTTTTTCTTTTACCTGCCACTCTATTTCCTTTGGGGATTATTACATAAGATAGACAATTTTGCAGAGGGCTCATTCACTATGATTATGATACCCTAAGGCTCTTAGAGCTAAACACCCGTCCTCATTCACTATGATTATGATACCCTAAGGCTCTCAGAGCTAAACACCCGTCTTGCCCAGAGTCCCTAATCCATCCTTTTAATGGAACCTTTTTTTTCCCTGTTTACATTCACATTTACAAATTATACAGTAATCTTTGACAATGGTCTAAACCCTGGATGTTGAACTGATATGGTGGTTACCCTGGAAAACAACTCGATAGGTCTTCTCAATTTGTTGATACATGTCTTGTACTCTGTTGGCGTCTGATGTGGGATCCCTAACCTTTGATATGGAACTTCAAATACACGGACAATCTTCCTAACCATTAGCGTACCACATTTTTATTTGTGTTTGTGCATTGGAGAAATGGGGCATAAATAGACAGTGACCAGTCATGCCACGTTCACTCAACTAACCCACACGAATCACTTTTCATTTTGTTTTTTTCACAATGTGATAATATAAGCCAGTAGGGATTTATACAAGTGCACACCAACTTGAGAAATCCCATGTGATCTACAGAACAACTATTCCAAGCCATAGTGTTTCTCGTGATGCACATCTCTACATATCTAGAATCTTTAAAATCTTTCACACTAAAGGTTTAGGAAATGCTCAACTGTACATCAAAATTAAAACAATGATTTCCAAGTGTCATGTCAGTTCAAGGTATTTCCACTAGTGCAAGGTTCTTTTGAGTCACAATCATGCCTTGGAAATGAACTAACAAAAGCATGCCATCAAAGTGCCAGGATTTGAAGTTTATTAATGGATGAATTATATTAATTGACAAAATAAAGAAATGAACAAAAGACATGTTGTTGTACTAATTTATGTGGAATATTGGAATCTGTGTGCAAGATAAATTACAGGGAATGAAAAATGACAAATATGTTATTAAATAGCTTTCACATTTTACTATTATTAGGTGCCAAGGAAGACTATCTAAGCCCGTCGGCAAGAATATTTCCTTGAGAAAGAAAAAATTGTTGAGCTTCTATTTAAAGTTGGACTCGTTACTATACAAATATTTGCTTACAGTGATCATGCATATTTTTTGGTAGTTGTTAAAGTGCTTCCAGAAACATGCCTTGAGAGGCTGCATTGCATAACACTGACTTTCTTTGGCCAAATTCCCCGGTGACATTTAGAAGTTCATTTGTTTATGGAACTCTTTTTCAAAGCCATAGATAATTACCGTGTGACAATATCTCTTATTTGATTGTAGTGAAGCATTTTCTTAGTTCTTTGAATGTAGATGTTGAAGGAAAAGTTGTGTAGTTGGGTGATTCTTGAAGTTATGAAGTTGTGTATTCAAAGGAGGATATAATACCACAATACAAACATGATAAGGGTTTTTATTTTTTCACAAAACATCTAGAGGTCATAGGATATGCTCTAGCTCTAATAAGTACCCTCTACCATCATTTAGATTAGAGTTCACCCAAAACATCCATCAAGAAATGAATCATGTCCATCATTCTCACACACATTATTGTAAAATAAGGGATACCAAGGGAACCATTATGAAGTAGAGTGTGATTTGAATGGGTTAGAAGGGATTCCCTATCTCAATTTATGATTGATCAAACCATATTGATAATAATGTTTAATTGGTTTGGATTTTGTAACATGATTAGTACTTATTCACTTGAAGCCAATTCTAAATTATAGTGGAGTTTGGGAAATCCCAATAGGTTCATGCAGTTAATCTTAAGATGAGTTCAAAGTGAAACTAGAACTTACTAAGAGATAATGTTTATCAAGAGGTTGTCAATGGGTGATTTCACTTGATATTAGAATGGATCATAATTGCTTAACCAACATCATAGGATTAACTATTCATTTAATTTCATCTGATTATGTATTTTTCATTATGGTTGTTGCTAACTCTCCCATGATATATAAACCCTCAGCCTAATGAAAATCAATGGAAAACCAACCCTTCCAAAATTGTTCAAAACACTTTCATTTCCTTTGTTATTGGCAGGCACTCGTTGGCTACATATGAGAGTTCCCCACTATCTATGATTCTAGGAGGATGGAACAATGTCATTCCTTCCCTTGTTCTCTTCTTGGTAATGGTTGTTGGACAATTGGTTTGGACAGTTGGTTGTCATTAATGTCAACCCTTGGAGAAGTCCATGGATGTTGTACAATTTATTGACATTTGTATGATCGAGATTGATGATGAGTTAGTTGGGTGCATTTGATGTAGTCTACATGTAGCCCTGTAGGTGTGGGTATGGGACCCGAAGTTGATTAAGGAATATGTACAAGAAGGAAAGTGAAATTGTAGGGAAGACTATCATAGATGGGTATTACATGTCATGTCGTTTCTGATGAGATGTGGAACGCCATGTGATTCCTCACGGTTAGGGAGATATGGCCGTGTAAATTTGGAAGCCCTGAAGAGTGGTCAAGAAGCTCCTAGTTGGTTACAAGTATTAGTCAAAGGGTAAAGTCGTTGCAACAAGAAATCCCTAAAGTAAGGAGAGAGGTTACTATGAAAAAATACATAAACACCTCAAGGAATCTCTCATAAGAATACATACACTTACATTGAATATCTATCTTGTGAATGTTATGATTTATCTTTTTATTGGAAAATTTGAGGTTAAATTTGACGTCAAGTCTGAAGTTACGAAGGAAGGTCGGACGTGAAAGTCTCAGAGTTGCAAAAATTATGAGTAACCCTATGTTATGAGGCACCAATGAGTTGCAGGTCAGAAGGGCGCGGATGTATGCGGGTTGCAGTGGAGAAAAGTGCGGATATCTGAGGGTAGTAGTAAAGGAATTCGCGGATCTGTGAAAATCTTGTGAAAGGGTGAGAAGAGATGTTGGTACCTGGTTGCTAAGGACTATGGAAGAATTTACAAGTCAATTTACACTACAGCAGGTCAGCTACAAGATCATAGGTAAGTTTTAATGGTTATGGTTATGGTGTTATGGTACATACATGGTGATGATAGTATGTTATATAATACATCTTGATGATGTTATGGTACATTGATTAGAAGCATTATTGGCTATCTTGGTGTATGGTTTTCCTACATGTTATGGTGCATACTTGAGGCTTGGTATATTGTGTTATGAGGTTGCATCTTGGTTATATTGAGGAGCATGCTAGAGGCATGTGTTTGTGGGCATTGGTATATGACTTGAGACACATCATTGGATACATGGTACACGTTGGTTGAGGTTTACTTGTTGAGATACATAGCTGGTGCATTCCCTCGTTTATTAGTAAGCGGTGTATGACATGATATGATATATGATTGGTACATGGTACGGTGTTGATGTACATGGTTAATGTGCATGGTTGGCACATGGTATGGTACAAGTGTTGATGACATATGTTGATGCATAGTTGATGCATGACACAAGTTGGTACTTGGTTGAGACAAATATCTTGTGATGGTATGTTGGTGATCTTGGCACATGCTTTGTAGATGCATGTGTTGGTGATGTTGGACATCTAGTTGAGAAGTGTCCTTGGTGTATGATCCAAGTTATAGGATCTGGTTGAGTATCAGTGATAGTGACAGGTTGTATAGCTTTATGTGACAGGTTGGATACAACAACAGGTTGATTACAATTTTATTGATATATCAGTGGTAGTGATTGTGGTAGTGACATTTTTTTCTACACTTATATTTCAGGGCAGTTGGATGACACAAGGAAAGGGGGTTGTAGCCTCCTTCCGATTGGAGACGGAGAATCAGGGAGTTGTGCTAACTTTGGATATAAAGTTGCAGATTGCAAGGCTTATGAAAGAAATGTTCAAGAAATAAATACTTATGTGGCCCCACACAATATTGAATGTTACAAATGCCACAATTATGGTCGCATAGCTCGTGATTGCAGAAGCATGATGGATACTTCTATGAAAAAGAATACTCACATCAGATATAAGAAAGTTTGGAAAATAAAACAAGAATGGGTAAAGGAAGATCAGATGAATGAAGGACACCCAGATTCATACTCTCAGGAATGGAAATAGTATGAGGCAAAGACAAATATACAGGGAAAAAGGAAGATGTCATATATAGGAAGATTTGGAGAAGAAATTAAAAACAAGAAGAATGCATTAATAAAGAACAGGTCCAAGAGATCATAGGATTTACAGTAGTGCGAGAAAGAAAAGAAGAGTAGGTGAATGAAGAACAAGCCCAAGAGATTGTAATTTCAGTAATTGTACTAATTGTAGTGCCAGATCAATCCACAGGCATAAAGAAAGAAGTTAGAGTTCAGAGAGATGATGAGTCTACAAATGAAGAGGAATATTACTCCACATCAGAGTGGGTATTTTTTGAGCCACCCGACTTGGATACTCCCATGTAATATGAATATTGAACAGGGGGAGTCAGTGCAGTAGTTACCATAGATCAAAGAACCATCCTTCGAGAAAATTTGAAGTATTTGCAGAGACAGATTCAAAGCAGTCATACAGCAAAAGTACGAAATGATAGATTGATCAGTTGAGAAGTAGTGTTCACACGCAAGTATCAGTTGGAAGTTACATAGGAAGAATTTTGTGATGGTACTTAGGCAGAGATATATTCAGTACAGGTTGTTCCACGCATGCAAAGTTTGGTTTGCAGATAAAGAAGACTAGTGGACACATTTGATATGTGATGACCAGTTACAACCATGAAGCCTTTATGATAGTACAGTAATAGATGGGTCAGCATTGGGGAAAATTGGGGAGCATAATTAAGGCCATATGGACAGAGATGGATTCATGACATGTTTAGTAGGTACAAAAAGCATGGGTCAGAGAAGATGCATAGTAGTGTATTAACAATTGGAATCAGTGGAATCAGTTGGTCACAGAAAGGCAAGCAGTGAAAGGCACAATAAAACAAGGAAAGATAAATTGTCAGCAGAAGCTATATCATCAGTAGGATATTGTTGAACAGTATGGTGAAGTGAACATGACAAGTAAATGAAGGAATCAAATTTTGAATGATTTTTATATATGTCATAGAATTACAAGAGGAAGCACCAATGGAAAATTAACGGCACTGGAAGTGAGGAAAGGAAACATATACAGGTAGTCTTACTTTCATCTACATATTACAGAAAATTCAAGGGAAGAGAAATCATCTGAGAAAGAGATCCAGACAAGAAGATCAGTAGCATGTAGATAGAGGAATACATATCGACAAGGGGAGTTATATTTTATAAAGGAAATAAAGAAAGAACAAAGCCATGGAAACAAAGAGAAATAATAGATGCATGAAGACAGGGGGAGCAACCCCAAGGAGAGATACCATTTTCCATTGATGTCAAAGGGGGAGAGTCAGAAACATTGATGAGGAGAAATGACCAGAGGAGAGGGATGAGCGTTGAAGCATTAGTGTTTCCATCAATGTTGGTGTTGCCATCAATGCCAAAGGGGGAGATCGTTGGAAAGTTAGTTGACATTGATGTCAACCCTTAGAGATTGATATAAACCCTTGGAAAATTCTATGGATCTTGGACAGTTGATTGACATTTGTATGATCGAGATTGATTATGAGTTAGTTGGGTGCATTTGATGTAGTCTACATGTATCCCCGGAGGTGTGGGTATGGGACCCGAAGTTGATTAAGGAATATGGACAAGAAGGACAGTGTAATTGCAGGGAAGACTATCACATATGTGTAATTGCAGGGAAGACTGTCATAGATGGATAATACATGTTGTGTTGTTTCCTATGATATGTGGAACACCACGTGGTTCCTCATGATTAGGGAGATATGGCCATGTAAATTTGGAAGCCCCGAAGAGTGGTCAAGAAGCCCCTAGTCGGTTAAAAGTCTTAGTCAAAGAGTAAAGTGGTTGCAACAAGAAATCCCTAAAGTAATGAGAGAGGTTACTATGAAAAAAGTATATAAACACCTCAAGGAGTCTCTCATAAGGACACATACACTTACATTGAATATCTATCTTGTGAATGTTATGATTTTTCTTTTTATTGACAAATCTGAGGTTAAATCTGACGTCAAATCTGAAGTTACGAAGGAAGGTTGAAGGTGAAAGTATCAAAGTTGCAGAAACTATGAGTAACCCTATTTTACGAGGCATCCACGAGTTCTAGGTCAGAAGGGTGTGGATGTATGTGGGTTGCAATGGAGAAAAGAGCGGATATCCACGGGTAGTAGTAAAGGAAGTTGTGGATCAGTGAAAAGATTGTGAAAGGGTGAGAAGAGATGTTGGTACCTAGTTGCTAAGGACTATGGAAGAAGTTATAGGTCGGCTACAAGATCAGAGGTAATTTTTAAGGGTTATGGTTATGGTGTTATGGTACACGCATGGTGATGATAGTATGTGATATGATACATCCTGGTGATATTATGGTACATTAATTAGAAGCATTATTGGCTATCTTTGTGTATGGTTTGGTTACATGTTATGGTGCATACTTGAGGCATTGTATATTGTGTTATGAGGTTGCATCTTGGTGATATTGAGGAGCATGCTAGAGGAACGTGTTTGTGGGATTTGGTATATGACTTGAGGCACATCATTGGATGCATGGTACACGTTGGTTGAGGTTTACTTGTTGAATACATTATTGGTGCATTTCTTGGTTTATTGGTCTACTATGTATGGCATGATATGGTATATGATTGGTACATGGCATGGTGTTGACGTACATGGTGTATGTACATGGTTGGTGTGCATGGTTGACACATGGTATGGTACACGTGTTGATGACACAGGTTGATGCATGATACAAGTTGGTACTTAGTTGAGACACATATCTTGTGATGGTATGTTGGTGATATTGATACAT
>ML804914.1:71576-134323 GCA_009831015.1 Picea engelmannii | reverse complement strand
TTTCATACATATCTTTTTAATATAATCCCTATGTTAATGTTTTCATAACTATTGGTTGGTTGATTATATGAACACACATTGGCGCATGGTTAATATTTGATTTTGGTTTCAATTGGAATGATTTATGGCTTAAAACTTTGGCACAATGTTGATTGTGCGTTGGATTATACACTCACCATTGTTTTCATTGATCGGCCAATTGATATGACTGTTGAACTATGCTATAATGGGTTGAACTACTATGTAAATCGGCGGTTGTACTGTGGCAATTACTATTTTGCATGGCAAAGATAAGCTCCACCACCTTCGCACGATGGCATTTATGCCTATCCCTTTTTCTTGTTCACTTTTGTTAGCTCGGGTAGCTCTGCTCCTGTGTGTGTTATGATCCAAACCCTTGGCTTACCATGTGCTCGGCTCCATAGCACCAATCGTGTGAATCGAGCCAAACGGCAACCAGGCCTTGTTAATGTTTGACAATGCTCGGAAAGATTTGGAGGACAATTGTTGGCTCGCCTTTTTACAACGACTCGAGGGTTTTAACCTCTGTGTAGCACGACCGTTTGCCATGAATTTAGATGGATGTAGAGCCAAGGTGGGCGACATACAGTTGGAGATCGATGAGAAGTTTATCAGCTCTTCTACAGGGTTACCTGCCTCGAGACAACGTTGGTTTAAGAATTGTAAGGTCGAGGAGGTGCCATGGACACTGTTGTTTCTCTCGCACAAAGTCACCTCGTGTGACAGAGGTATGCCCATATATATTCTCGAACCATGATTGCACGACCTATTAATGCTATTCAAGCAGTTCGTGACCTGTGAAGGTCGACACGGGCTCGTGTTTCTCTACCACCTTCGTTTTCTGATGATTTTTATAGGGTATCCTTTAAACATGCCTTTCTACTTTCAACGCAGCTTATATAAGATGTCAAAAAGATTCAAAAGGCAGAAGGATGACAGTAGCATGTTCCATCATGGGCTTATTAAGCTTATCGTTGTTTATTATTTGAGTTTGCATGGTGATAGTTGGAGAGATTTCATCGCTCGTAATGGTTTTGAGGATTTAGACCCTGTCCCGGTTGACAAGCCTGTGGTAATTGAAACCAAGGCCGAGCCTCCTGTACCCTTACATGTCCTACTGCCTAAACCCTCGGCCGACCCTGGTGTTGACTTACCATACATTGGAACTGACAAGTCCGAGCCTACAAAGAAACCTGCGAGCAAAAAGCCCAAGGCAAGTCCTACTGCTAATGCCAAAGGAAAAAGGAATGCCCATCTCATTTTGAGAATGGCTAGAAACAAGCCTTAACCCTCTGCTGAGCGAGACCCTATTGTCCTTAGTGAGGATTCGGATTTCGACGTGGAATGATTCTTAGCCAGCGAGTACCCTTACTCACAGGGTTTATGCCCCGAACCACCTTACGATTTCGTAACAAATCTTCCCCCCTGCCTAAGAAACGATCCCAGCTACCCTAGTATTAAGTTGTCTAACGAAACCCTCAGTCATGTGATCAAACCCTCGCCTGCTCTTTCAAACACCACACAGTCTTCCTGTGACCAAAGCGATTTATGGTTGGAACGATACTACATTGATGTTCCCATACTCCAATCGAAAATCCAATCACTGGAAAGTCGAATTGAGGTATTAACCAGCCAACGAGACCAACTCCAAGCAGCTGATAAGAAACAGAATACAACAGGCTCGATCCTTTTCAAAAACGTTGAATCGGATACGACAATTATCAACTCCAAATTGGCATGATCAAGCCGTCTCGTCGCCATACAGGTATGGATTTTAATATCGTTTTAGCTATGTGAATGAATAGATTGATATAATGATTTGAATTATGTTTTCGAATAGCTCTGTTTACATTTTGAAATGGCTCTGTTATAATGTGTGCATCCTGTACATTGTTTCGTTTGCTAAAAATAAAAAGAAATTTCGATTTGGTATATGATTTGATTATTCCCAGTATAGCCATCGATAGATTTTGATTGGATTTGAATGGTTTTCATTTGGATTTGATTGATTGGTTTGCCTGATTGAGTTAACGAAATTATTGGTTCGCTTCCAGTTCAATTTGTTTTGTATCTATTCCGAACAGGAAGTTTTTCACAATCAATTTAGAATGTGATTCGATTGGATTTGATTTCGTTATGATATAATATGTTGTGGTTGGTAAACGATTTTATTGAGTTTGGTTGTTACGATATGTTGTGTCATGTAATCTTCTTAGAACAGGAATGCAACTCTATTCGGTTTCAATTCAAAAGGAACGACTCTGCTTTTATAAAAACAATATGCTCATTTAAGTCTGTGCAAGTGCGCCCAAATCATGGAATGGATTCGATTCATGACAACTATGCTAAACCCCAGCCGATTGATTAGCTTGATTGGATTGTTGTTAGTTCGATCATTTTTACGAGTTGGATTCCGATTGTAATTGTTGCTCTGTTCGATTTTAAATTTGTAAAACGAATTGGTCAAAACCGGTTATAATTCGTTTGATTGGAACAATTTTGATCAAAGTCAATCAATCTTGTTTGCCCACTGTGCAATAACAAATGACCAGATATCTATTACAAACTCTGTTACTAATTGATTGATCTCATTACGATTTCGTTTGTGTACAGTTACGCGCCAGTTTTGGTTTAATTCGCTTATGGTATAAATCAGTTGCTATGTCGTTACAACTATAACGATTGGAAAATGATTTTGTTTGAATTCGGTCGTATCTCCTGCTTAACCATTACCTACGATTGGTTTGATTATATCGGTTTCAATTGAATATCAAACGATTTTACAACTGTTGGATTCGATTTGTTGAGAAACGATTACATTGTTGTTCCATATGATTCTGTTGACCCAACTTTGTGGTAAAAAAAGAAACAGAGTACACCTATCTCTGTATTCGGTTGAATGATTGATCCTGTTTGATTTCGAATGATATAATAATTTCAAATTAAATGATTCGTTTTCAAATAGCTATTGGGTTTTAATTAAATGGAATTCTTTAAAAGATTTTCAATTAATTTCAATGTTGATTATGTGTCTTATTTAGACTAGCTACAGAATCAGAGGATTATGTAGCTAGTCTATAGAATTAAATTTTTATTATTTTATTAATAAAAGATCCTTCTAACTTGTTCATTTCTGGTCATTTTCAGGTGAATTCGAATTGCATGGGATTTGATGGACAGTTTAGAGGATATTTGTGTTTCTGGTTTTATTGTAGTTTCTTAGTTTAGTTGAACTTGGGAGATCTTCCCAGATTTTATGTAAACAGTTTATAACTTCCACAGGGAGGTTTTACCCTATGGAAAAACTTATAAATACTTATTATTTTTGTAATAAGGATTATCCTCACTTGTGGGAGAACCAGGCTATGGATTTTTAATACAAACTGAGACAGAAATTGATGTTCTGCTACATCTTTCGCTTTTCATAATATCAATCTTTTGTTTCATGTTTATGTTTATCAATTTGAATTTGATTAGTGACTACTTTAGCTATCATAGTCTTTTGCAAAATGATATGAATTAATTAATGTTTCATCCATACCTGATTTCTTTCATTAATCTAAAACACAGCAATTACTTGATTCAGTTTATGAATGACAGATTTCTCTTCTTCATCAATTGAATTATTTTGTATAAGTATTTACATACAGGTTTACCTAATTGTTAAGATTTATAAATTATATGATTGTTGTGATTTTTATGTCTTGTTTGTCCTGTAATCAAACTTGAAGAGCACTGTAGCTATCGTTTACAAGAAGCTTCTGGATTATTCGGTGTGGGTTTCCTCCCTCCGAATAGCTTCGAATATCATCATACACAGGACAAATCTGGAGCGTTTCCAGGTCAGTTTGTTATTTATTTGTTTAGTATATTTATTAGTATTTTAGTTAGATATATGTGTAGTTAGAATTAGTATGTTAGTTGTTTAGTTTTAGTTTTTTTTTTTTTTTTTATTTCTTGTTCATAAAATTAGAAAATCAACAAAAATATACCTCTCTGCCTTAGGACAGAATGCAAACGAGTTTTTCAGGTTTTATTTAAATCTGTAAATTGTAGATATTGTATATTTTGTGAATAAGTTATATTTCAATTAGTTAGAGTTAGTATAGTATTAGTTAGTAGTTTGTATATATAGAAATAGTAGATTAGTTAGTTTGTTTAATAGTTAGTTTTAATTAGATTAGTTTATTAGTTTGTTTTATTTATTGTTAGTTTGTTTAGTTTGTTTTATTTAGTTTTAGTTAGATTAGTTAGTTTAGAATAGTTTTTCTTTTTTGTTTTCTTAGGACCTTAGATCGGCTAACGAAGCCGCTAAACCCGTCAGGGTGGTTCATTCCAAATGGCTTGGGTTATTAGACAACCCCGGACTGGTTCCACTCTCTCAGTTGATGGACGGACGATTTTGCCCGTCAACAAATGGCGCTAGAAGGAGGGCCTGAACTTAATTAATGGCACGAGGTGGTCGCAAGACTCCTCCACCCCCTAGTCTCTCACCTATAGTGACTAGAAGTCGTTCACATGATAATATTCCCCTTCAAACAACAACTACTTCAACCGACGATCCACAGATCACAGTTGAGCCAGCAACCCCTAATCCTACAGTTGGTGACATACACGAGATTGTTCGCCAATCTCTTATTAAAACACATAGTGCCTTAGCCCATTTGAGGCAACCAAACCGTCTGTGGGGTCAACCTTTGGACATCTCTGATATCAGAGAACAATTAGGTGACACTAACCTCACTGTGAATTCTACAGATCCAAACCTAAATTCTACTGCAGGAGGATCTGGGATACCTCCTTCACCACCTCCATCATCTCCTTCCTCTTCTTGAGGAGATTTCTCTGACGAAGGCAATTCACCTTCTCAGCCTTCCACACCCACTACCCCAATGGAAAATCAGAACAACCCTGCTAGACCCTGGCTTGATCAGGATGTCGTAGTTGTACATGGAGCTCAGCACCCTTTACCTAAGCACCCGGAGAAATGGCTCCCCAAGTTTGATCCTGATTCAAAACAGATTGTTGAAGATCACATTAAAAAGTTTATGTTAGCCATTAGACTCCGCAATGTCGAGCATGAAGACGTTGTCTGTAGGTTGTTCCCTTATACTTTTGAGGGTAATGCATTCACATGGTACTTTGCCCAGCAACCCCATACCATCGTGTCTTGGGAAAAGTTTGAGTCATGCTTTTTGGAAAAGTTCAGAGACGGTAAGCCTCCGGAAGTCCTAGTCATGGATCTTTCAAGCTTAAAAATTAACCCAAAAGAAAAAGTTAAAGACTTTAATCAGAGATTCTTAACACTCAAAAACTGAATCCCTACAGATTCCATGCCTGCTGAGAGTCTTATAATAGCTTACTACACTAAATCTTTGCATCAGAGCATATCTATATGGGTTAAACGATCTAAGAAAGCCACGTTGCTAGAAGCCTTCGAGGAGGCTAGCCAGATTGAAAAAGACATACTCAGTCTTAAGGACTCTACCAGCAACGAAACTGAGACTAGTTCTTCTTCCAGAAAGAAGATCGAAATCCTTCCCAGACCTACTCAAAGTAAAACACAACCTGAAAACTCTGATCTGGAAAACTTAACTAAAGTTGTTCAAAAACTGTCAAATCAAGTTATAGACTTAAAGAGGTCGACCGAAGAAGATTCCTTGAGCAAAGGACCCTACAAACCTCCTCTCTGAAATCCTTTTCCCACCAACCGACCTAACCCAACCACCGAAGGCCTTAATCTAGAAAGTCTGCAATGTTCCCTTCAAACAATTATAGAAGCCCACGATAGCTTGATGCCTCCTGAGATCCCTGAGGAGGTAGTTGAACAAGAGACAGTCCAAGAAGAAGAGTCTTCTGCAAACATTTTTGGACACTTCTCGGATAGCATCTTTCAAGCTAACTTCGAGACAGTTCATCCTTATAACACTAGGAGTAAGACAGCAAACAAACCTTCTTTCGAAAATACTACAACTTTGCCTCCAAAGCAATCTAAATCAGTTGAGACCAAACAGAGTAATGTGAGCCCCAACTTAGATTATGATGTTGTTGAAGATCTTAAAAAGTTAAGGGCTAACATTTCTATTTATGAGTTATTGAAGTTTCCATTTTTGTTACAAAAAATGTTGCAAAATATTTCTGAGAATGGAAAAAATGGTAATTCTAATGGTAACAAGGTTGTGCAAAGCAAAGTCCCCCAGAAGACTTCCACTAAAAATAATCTTGATCCTCAAGATAAAGGAAGCCTTCCTGTAAATAATGTAAATAATGTAAAAAATGTAGATAAAGTAGCTTTAGAAAATGTGAGTAAAGAGCCACAAACTACCACTCTTAGTACTCGCAAAAATGTACCTCATTTCTTGTTGAATTTCGAGATTTTTAATAGAAATGTGCACAATTGTATGGTGGACTCAGGGGCGTCATCCAATGTGATTCATTGGTCTATTTTCCAAAAGATTAATGCTGAAGTAGAACCCTCGACTTTAAAAATCATACAACTTGATCGAACAAATGTTAAAGTTATAGGTGAACTAAAGAATGTGCTTATCAGATTATCATCTAACCCCAAGGTTCATCAAATTATTGATATAATTGTCGTGGATATTCCAGAAGTGTATGGTCTATTTTTAAGCAGGGACTGGTCGGAGCAGCTACATGGTTATTTCGCGACAGATTGGTCTCACTTATGGCTTCCAGAGAATGGCAAGCCCAACAAGATCAGGGTGAATCATGAACGCTACCTTAAGTTCACAGTCACAGATTTGAACGATCCTAACGAACCATATACACCTTCTGTTGATTCACCTGAAGTACAAGGGATGGACACCTTCTTTGGAAACTTCATGGCCGAGGTTTCACCTATCATCAATCCAGAACAAAAGTCCAAGGTTGCAGCGTACGTACAGCCAACCGCTTCCACGCAACGGTCCCATGTACCCGATACAAATCAAATTTGGTCTCTTTATTTTGACGGATCAAATTCCAAAGAAGGAGCTGGAGCAGGCTGCGTCATTATCGATCCGGAAGGTAACAAAACATTGATAGCATGTAGGTTGGAATTTGAATGTACTAACAATACTGCAGAATATGAGGCTTTACTGCAAGGTCTCAGAAAATCTTTGGACATGAACATTCAAAATTTAACCATCTTTGGCGACTCTGAAATAGTGGTTAGACAGGTAAGAGATTATATCCACTGTCTTTCTCCGCATCTCAAAAGCTACCAGTTTGAGGTATGGAATTTAATGAATAAATTTTCCACTTTCAATATAAATTCCATTCCTAGATTAAACAACTTTGAAGCAGATCTATTGGCTAATGTAGCTTCTAAACTTCTTCCTGTAGAAGGCTTGTCCCCAGACGCATTCTCCGTTGAGATATTGTTTCGACCATATGTTCCTGACAATATCACGAACTGGAGAGTATTTGACGATGATCATCAGATTATCAACTTTCTGCACATGGAAGAAACATTTCAAGGCGCGGTGATAGACGAACGCACACACGACGACAATTTGCACGATTTTACGGTAATACCTGATACGAAAACTCCTGAAGATCTATCGGATATGGTAAACTCAATCCCAAAATCTGTAGTCAGATTAGAGAAGTTTTATGATTTTGAAGATAAATTTAAAAAGACGGTCAATTGTAAAACCAATAGTTCCTCATTATCTTACGAAAAGTGAACTTAGGAACTAATGAAAATCCTCAGTGCATTAATCTAGGCTTGGGATGTTCTCGACAAGAAAAAGTCGCTTTTATTAAATTGTTCAAAGAATTTAAAGATGTCTTTGCATGGACGTATGATGATCTTAAAACTTTCGATCCTAATATCATACAACATGTCATCCCGATGAAGCCCCAAGCCTTACCCTTCCAACAGAAACTGAGGAAAATGCACCCTAAATTAGAACAGACCGTTCAAAAAGAATTGAATAAGCTCCTTAATGCTATAATATTTTTTCCTGTTAGGCACACTCAATGGGTTTCCAACCTTGTCCCAGTCCGGAAGAAAAATGGAGAAATCCGACTTTGCATCGATTTCTGAAACCTCAATAGAGCGTCTGATAAAGACAACTATCCTGTCCCGCCCATAAAACAGATCCTTCAACAGGTATCTGGTTCCGAGAGGCTATCCTTATTGGATGGTTTCTATGGATACAACCAAGTCCCGATGTCTCTGCCAGACCAACTAAAAACTACCTTCCGTACCCCGTGGGGAATTTATGCTTATCGCAAAATGCCTTTTGGATTAATTAATGTCAGAGCCACTTTTCAGAGAGAAATGGACATTGCTTTCCAAGGCTTAATTAATCAGTACATCGTAGTTTACTTAGATTATGTGACTGTATTTTCTAAAAACAAAAACAATCATCTAGCTCACTTACGAGCCGTCCTACTGCGATGTCGTAAATACGGCATCTCCCTCAATCCTAAAAAGTCCATCTTTGCAGTAGAACAAGGTAAACTCCTAGGATTCATTGTGTCTAGTGAAGGAATGATTATTGACCCCGAGAGGACTCAAGTCATCACAAAACTCCCCCCCCCCTACATCCAAAAAATCCATGCAGTCTTTCTTAGGCCAGATTAACTTCGTGAGAAGATTTGTCCCCAGCTTCTCCGAAATGGTCGGGCCTTTACAAAACCTAATCAAGAAAGACACCCAATATCACTGGGGACCCCTAGAAAACCAAGCTTTTAATGCAATAAAGAAGGCCATAATAGACGCTCCGTCTCTCATGAGCCCAGATTTTTCACAAGACTTTACACTCTACACTTTTGCTTCTGACCGTTCCTATGCCGTCGTCCTAACCCAAAAGAATGTCGAGAACAACGAAGTACCCATCACCTTTATGAGCTCTGCTTTCAAAGGTGTTGAACTTAATTATCCAGTGGTAGATCAGCAGGCCTATGCTATTTTCAAAGTAGTTAAGCACTTCTGGTCCTATCTTTTGAATTCAAGGACGAAAGTCATTGTCCCTTACCCAGCCGTGAGGAACCTGTTAGTGCAGAAGGAACTTGGAGAAAAGAGAGCTAACTGGGTCACCTCCTTGCAGGAGTATGACTTAGAAATTACCCCATCTCAGATTGTGACAGGCCAAGGGTTATGTAAGTTGGTATTTGATTCAGAAGCAGGACAGCAAGAAGAAAGTAACACGCCAAACCTAGGACAAAGCGATCAAAGTCTAATCTGTTGCGCACAAAACCTTGTTAGTCCTTGGTATGACGATATAAGGTTCTGTCTTGAACACGGATCAGCCAAACGTCACCTTGACCCTCCCAAAAGAAGAGCATTGAGATTAAAGTTTGCCTCCTTTCATCTGGTTAATGGTATCCTGTTTTGTCAAAATTTTGACGGCATACTGATGCGTTGTCTTGAAAAAGACGAAGCAGAGAAAGTCTTGCTAGAGTTGCATGCAGGAGAAGCTGGTGGTCACTTTGGTGGTGACACCATTGCTCATAAATTTCTAAGAGCCAGTTATTACTGGCCCACGCTTTTTAGAGACGCCCATGCCTTGTGTCATAAATGTATCATCTGTCAAAAAGCATCAGGGCGGTTGCAAAAACCAGCCTTTCCTTTGCAGCCCGTTTCAGTAGATTCTCCTTTTCAACAATGGGGCCTTGATATCATAGGTCCAATCAACCCTCCGTCCTCCCAACAACACAAGTTTATTGTGACAGCCACGGATTACTTTACACGATGGTCTGAAGCTGCTTCATTAAGAACTGTCAACACCAGTCAGGTTATTGCCTTTCTAAATTCGAACATTATCACTCGTTTCGGTATCCCTGACTGTTTAGTTTTCGATAATGCTTATTAATTTTCCTCTCTTGAGATGAGCGAGTTCACCTTGGAAAAAGGAATTAATTTGAAGTATTCTGCTAGCTATTACCCCCAGGGCAACGGACTGGCAGAATCAACAAACAAGAACTTGATCAAAATAATCAAGACAACGGTGGTTGAAAATCACAAGAATTGGCACAATGCACTGCTAAACACGTTGTGGGCCGATAGGGTAACTCCAAAAGCTGCTATAGATAACTCCCCCTTTTTTCTCGTTTATGGCAGAGAAGCAATTCTTCCACCTCACATTCTTCTTCCTTCACTTCAGATATCACAGAAAGTTCAAGAAGAAGATTGTCCCCCTCTAGAAAACTGAATTAACGCTTTGATGAAGCTAGAAGAGGTAAGAGCCCAAGATAAACGTAAGTTAGATCAACATCAACAATTGATTAAAAGCTAGTTCGATTCTAATTATGCTTCTGATAGGAATTTTGAAGTAGGTGATCTCGTCTTGAAGTGGGACAAACCGTATGAGGGAAAGGGTGAACACATTAAATTTCAAAACTTATGGCTTGAACCATTTTTAATTGCTGAAAAGTTGGGTCCCAGTTCTTTTCGATTGCAGAATCTTGAAGGGCAGCTTGACACCTATCCGGTGAATGGCCAAGCCTTGAAAAGGTACTTTGCTTGATAATTACCTTTGTATTTTATGTACATATCTTGATTCTTGTTTGCTTTCTCGTTTTCTTTTGCTTTTTTATTTTTTCTTTAAATTTATCAGTTTGTGTTTTTTTTTAACATGCACGTACCTGTACACTAAACTATTCAGAAAAAGACAATAGAAATTTTCTTCGCCGAAATAACTTCGGAAAAATTTGTACAAACATCAATGATATATTGCTGAAATTGATATCTGTGTTGGAAAAAGTCTGTTGTTTGAAAGAAGTTTATTGATTTCGATCTCTGAGTAAAGCTTGTCATGATCATCTATTATCTTTTTACGTTGTCCCTTTTTCGTAAAGGAATGACTCAGAAGATGTCTCCCTGTCTGAGGAAGTTGTTTTTGTAAATAAAACATCTCTGGATCTAAATAAAGGACAGTTCTAAAAAATTCTGATGAGGTCTGAAAAAATATGTTAAAATATCATGATTTTCAGCGTCACCCCGCTCAACTATATATCTATGAAAAGACAAAGCAAAATAAATTATGATAAAGAGCTGTGGGAAGTGCTTGTAAACCCATCGGGATACTGAACAGGTCTGTTGGCAGCAGGTAAATGCATGCATGGCGCCAAGACAACTTCGTCGGGGTACTGAACAGGCCCGCTGGCAGTGAAGCAATGTTGTGTATATGAAAATTTGCAAAAAAGAAACCTCTTTAATGTCCTTTATTCTGATCCAGAACTTCTTGGCAGGATACAGATGTCAGAGTGGGTTAAATGGCAACCCTGTCGAGGCTATGGATGCCTACTGGCAGCAGTGGCCATGCCAACAGTATTGGAGATTTTATCTTTAATATCGTGACTTGATGGTCTTAAGTTTGTTATCAGTTTTCATCTTTTGAAACACTGCTGGAATGATTGGTCAATGATGATGTTTATACAATTTTCTGGTTGTTATTTTGAGTTGATTTTTTTTTTTTTTTGCTGTCCTAATCTGAATTTGTTTCTTTTGACAGAGATAACTGCTTCTACCAGTGTGTCACCATTGTTAGTAGCCAATTCATGTTTTTCTATTGTCTTATAAGTTTCCTACACTAATGTTTTGCAAACATCAATTTTTCGTCGCATTTTTCAATAAACGACATTTTATTTTTTGCGACATTTGCACATTTACCTTCGTTTTGTTTTCACAACTGTAAGCGTGAAAACTTAGTCTTTCGAAGTCGCATTAAAATCACTATTTGAACTGTCGTTGTTTTTCTTGTCAATATGCCTATTGCGCTTACATTGCACTTATCGTTATACAGCTGGCAAGATCCTTTGAGCAGTACTCATGCTTCGTATTAATGGTGTGACTTGGTTTCATTAAGTGAGTAATGCATTGGTATTTGGATTGTCTTTTTATTTGACCTACTTAAACTTTGGTTTCATAAGATATATGGGTATTATGTTTAAATATTTCATACATATCTTTTTAATATAATCCCTATGTTAATGTTTTCATAACTATTGGTTGGTTGATTATATGAACACACATTGGCGCATGGTTAATATTTGATTTTGGTTTCAATTGGAATGATTTATGGCTTAAAACTTTGGCACAATGTTGATTGTGCGTTGGATTATACACTCACCATTGTTTTCATTGATCGGCCAATTGATATGACTGTTGAACTATGCTATAATGGGTTGAACTACTATGTAAATCGATGGTTGTACTGTGGCAATTACTGTTTTGCGTGGCAGAGATAAGCTCCACCACCTTCGCACGATGGAATTTATGCCTATCCCTTTTTCCCATTCACTTCTGTTAGCTCGGGTAGCTCTTCTCCTGTGTGTGTTATGATCCAAACCCTCGGCTTACCATGTGCTCGGCTCCATGGCACTAGTCGTGTGAATCGAGCCAAACGGCAACCAGGCCCTGTTAATGTTTGACAATGCTCAGAAAGATTTGGAGGACAACTGTCGGTTCGCCTTTTTACAACGATTCGAGGGTTTTAACCTCTGTGTAGCACAACAATTTTCCATGACTTTCGATGGATGTAGAACCAAGGTGGGCGACATATAGTTGGAGATCGATGAGAATTTTATCAGCTCTGCTACAGGGTTACCTGCCTCGGGACAGCGTTGGTTTAAGAATTGTAAGGTCGAGGAGGTGCCATGGACACTGTTGTTTCTCTCACACAAAGTCACCTCGTGTGACAGAGGTATGCCCATATCTATGCTCAAACCATGATGGCATGACCTATTAGTGCTAGTCAAGCAGTTCGTGACCTATGAAGGTAGATACGGGCTCGTGTTTCTCTACCACCTGCGTTTGCTGATGATTTTTATAGGGTATCCTTTAAACATGCCTTTCTACTTTCAACGCAGCTTATATAAGATGTCAAAAAGATTCAAAAGGAAGAAGGCTGACAGTAGCCTATTCCATCATGGGCTTATTAAGCTTATCGTTGTTTATTATTTGAGTTTGCATGGTGATAGCTGGAGAGCTTTCATCGCTCGTAATGGTTTTGAGGATTTAGACCCTGTCCCGGTTGACAAGCCTGTGGTAATTGAAACCAAGGTCGAGCCACCTATACCCTTACATGTCCTACTGCCTAAACCCTCGGCCGACCCTGGTGTTGACTTACCAGACATTGGAACTGACAAGTCCAAGACTACAAAGAAACCTGCAAGCAAAAATCCCAAGGCAAGTCCTACTGCTAATGCCAAAGGAAAAAGGAATGCCTGTCTCATTTCGAGAATGGCTAGAAACAATCCTAAACCCTCTGTTGAGCGAGACCCTATTGTCCTTAGTGAGGATTCGGATTCCGACGTGGAACGATTCTTAGCCATCGAGTACCCTTACCCGCAGGGTTTATGCCCCAAACCACCTTACGATTTCGTAACAAATCTTCCCCCCTGCCTAAGAAACGATCCCAACTACCCTGGTATTAAGTTGCCTAATGAAACCCTCATTCATGTGATCAAACCCTCGCCTGCTCTTTCAAACCCCACACAATCTTCCTATGACCAATGTGATTTATGGTTGGAATGATAATACATTGATGTTCCCATACTCCAATCGAAAATCCAATCACTGGAAAGTCGAATTGAGGTATTGACCAGCCAACGAGACCAACTCCAAGCAGCTGATAAGAAATAGAAGACAACAGGCTCGATCCTTTTCAAAAACGTTGAATCGGCTACGGCAGTTATCAACTCCAAATTGGCATGATCAAGCCGTCTCGTCGCCATACAGGTATGGATTTTAATATCGTTTTAGCTGTGTGAGTGAATAGATTGATATAATGATTTGAATTATGTTTTCGAATAACTCTGTTTACATTTTGAAATGGCGTTGTTATAATGTGTGCATCCTGTACATTGTTTCGTTTGCTAAAAATAAAAAGAAATTTTGATTTGGTATATGATTTGATTATTCCCAGTATAGCCATCGATAGATTTTGATTGGATTTGAATGGTTTTCGTTTGGATTTGATTGATTGGTTTGCCTGATTGAGTTAATGAAATTATTGGTTCGCTTCTAGTTCAATTTGTTTTGTATCCATTCCGAACAAAAAGTTTTTCACGATCAATTTAGAATGTGATTCGATTGGATTTGATTTTGTTATGATATAATATGTTGTGGTTGGTAAACGATTTTATTGAGTTTGCTTGTTACGATATGTTGTGTCATGTAATCTTCTTAGAACAGGAATGCAACTCTGTTCGGTTTCAATTCAAAAGGAATGACTTTGCTTTTATAAAAACAATATGCTCATTTAAGTCTGTGCAAGTGCGCCCGAATCATGGAATGGATTCGATTCATGACAACTATGCTAAACCCCATCCGATTGATTAGCTTGATTGGATTGTTGTTAGTTCGATCATTTTTACGAGTTAGATTCCCATTGTAATTGCTGCTCTGTTCGATTTTAAATTTGTAAAATGAATTGGTCAAAACCGGTTATAATTCGTTTGATTGGAACGATTTTGATCAAAGTCAATCTATCTTGTTTGCCCACTGTGCAATAACAAACGACCGGATATCTATTACAAACTCTGTTACTAATTGATTGATCTCATTACGATTTCGTTTGTGTACAGTTACGCGCCAGTTTTGGTTTAATTTGCTTATGGTATAAATCGGTTGCTATGTCGTTACAGCTGTAACGATTGGAAAATGATCTTGTTTGAATTTGGTCATATCTCCTGCTTAACCATTACCTACGATTGGTTTGATTATATCGGTTTCAATTGAATATCAAACGATTTTACAATTGTTGGATTCGATTTGTTGAGAAACGATTACATTGATGTTCCATATGATTCTGTTGACCCAACTTTGCGGTAACAAAAGAAACAGAGTACACCTATCTATGTATTCGGTTGAATGATTGATCCTGTTTGATTTTGAATGATATAATAATTTCAAATTAAATGATTCGTTTTCAAATAGCTATTGGGTTTTAATTAAATGGAATTCTTTAAAAGATTTTCAACTAATTTCAATGTTGATTATGTGTCTTATTTAGACTAGCTACAGAATCAGAGGATTCTGTAGCTAGTCTATAGAATTAAATTTTTATTATTTTATTAATAAAAGATCCTTCTAACTTGTTCATTTCTGGTCCTTTTCAGGTGAATTCGAATTGCATGGGATTTTATGGACAGTTTAGAGGATATTTGTGTTTCTTGTTTTATTGTAGTTTCTTAGTTTAGTTGAACTTGGGAGATCTTCCCAGATTTTATGTAAACAGTTTATAACTTCCACAGGGAGGTTTTACCATGTGGAAAAACTTATAAATACTTATTATTTTTGTAATAAGGATCATCCTCACTTGTGGGAGAACCAGGCTATGGATTTTTAATACAAACTGAGACAGAAATTGATGTTCTACTACAGCTTTCGCTTTTCATAATATCAATCTTTTGTTTCATGTTTATGTTTATCAATTTGCATTTGATTAGTGACTACTTTAGCTATCATATTCTTTTGCAAAATGATATGAATTAATTAATGTTTCATCCATACCTGATTTCTTTTATTAATCTAAAACACAACAATTACTTGATTCAGTTTATGAACAACAGATTTCTCTTCTTCATCAATTGAATTATTTTGTATAAGTCTTTACATACAGGTTTACCTAATTGTTAAGATTTATAAATTATATGATTGTTGTGATTTTTATGTCTTCTTTGTCCTATAATCAAACTTGAAGAGCACTGTAGTTATCGTTTACGGGAAGCTTCTGGATTATTCGGTGCGGGTTTCCTCCCTCCGATCAGCTTCGAATATCATCATACACAGGACAAATCTGGAGCGTTTCCAGGTAAGTTTGTTATTTATTTGTTTAGTATATTTATTAGTATTTTAGTTAGATATATGTGTAGTTAGAATGAGTATGTTAGTTGTTTAGTTTTAGTTAGTTTTTTTTAATTTTATTTCTTGTTCATAAAATTATAAAATCAACAAAAATATACCTCTCTGCCTTAGGACAGAATGCAAACGAGTTTTTCAGGTTTTATTTAAATCTGTAAATTGTAGATATTGTATATTTTGTGAATAAGTTATATTTCAATTAGTTAGAGTTAGTATAGTATTAGTTAGTAGTTTGTATATATAGAAATAGTATATTAGTTTGTTTGTTTAATAGTTAGTTTTAATTAGATTAGTTAATTAGTTTGTTTTATTTATTGTTAGTTAGTTTAGTTTGTTTTATTTAGTTTTAGTTAGATTAGTTAGTTTAGAATAGTTTTTATTTTTTGTTTTCTTAGGACCTTAGATCAGCTAACGGAGCCGCTAAACCCGTCAGGGTGGTTCATTCCAAAGGGCTTGGGTTATTAGACAACCCCGGACCGGTTCCACTCTCTCAGTTGACGGACGGACGTTTTCACCCGTCAACAGAACAGTCTTATCATCTTATCAAATTATATTTCTGCATGATATGGCTTTCATTATTTTTCGGGTCAAGATCAAGAACAGGTTCAGTAAATCAGTTTCTGACATGGCTTCATTGGAATAATGAGTTTACTTGATTAAGCATCAGTACAGTAGTTAGAGTAGGAATAGATAAGAGAATAAGCTCTTCATATGAGCAGCTAGATTGTTTTTCAGTTGTTTTCATGAATAATCAGAGTACACTACAGGCAAGCTACAAACAGGTTACAGGTTTGCAGAGGACCGGTTCCAAAGGCCAAATGACTCCATATCCCAATTGTAAAGGCAAATGGAACTACTAGGTTCTTGGAAACCTTGCAGGGAGGTCTCCATCCCAGTTGGAGCCAGATGTTAGCGATCAATTTAACATCAAAGTTTTTTAACTGTCTTTAGCATTTTTGTGTTAAAATTTTCAAATCTTTCTACTTAATGGCCTTAGTTCATAACTTCTGAAATCTTCATTTAGTCTTGATGAAGTTTTATTCACCAACTTTTGTTTCGAAACCCTATCATCTACCTATAACCTACCAAACTAAATTAGACCTTTTGGTTAGTTTTCCTTTGGTTGGTTTCTTTTGGATCATTACTCTATGGTTTCTCATAAAAAAGTTTTCTATAAAAAATACAAAAGGGATGTGTGGACGTGTTCTATCCTAAGTCTAGTCTATCTACCAAGACATATCACACCAAACTACGTGCCTAATTCTTATGCCAAGTTGTCAAGCTAAGCTACGAGTAAAGTAACTACTAAAGTCAAAATCCAATTCACATGTCAAATTGACATACAAAGCCAAGCTTATTGATCAAATCGCTCAACATGCCAAGTCGACAAGTCAAGCCACTAGTTATGCCATATTTCAAGACATCAAATCCAAGCACCAAGCTCTATAGTCCATTCATTTCATCGGCATGTCAAACTAAGCCTAGCCTTCGGGTTTTTTTTTGCTTTTTGCAAAATTTTGGTTGAGCCCACAGGCCATTTGTCATATCGAGCCAATTCTTATGCCAAATCAACACATTATGTAGAGCCACGAGTTAAGCTATATGATCACGCCACTAGATGAGTCTGAGTCATCACATAAATCAATCCATAGGCTAAGTTACGAATTAAGCCATATGTAACCAAAGCCCAGTGTTTAGTGTCGAGCTCCATAAGAATAAAACGCAGAGACACATGCCAGGTCGACAAGCCAGGTGCAAGAACCGAGTCTATTTATTCAATTGCAGGGTATCTATGTTTGCAGGTTATTTGGATATCGTGTCCTTTGCATATGTAGGAAACGTTAATTGTTGGCTTAAAAAATGAAAGGTCATCCACTTATATGGTTTTGAACCACTGAATCACTGAACACATGTCAAGTTTTATTTTCGTTTTTCTTTGGAGAAAACCATTCAATGGATACATATGATGACAACCACTTTCGAAGGTGTTTGCAGAAGTTGCGCTCATTGATGAAAGGAGAGTGGGTTAAAGGGTTATTACCACAGAGCAGTGTTCATGAAGTGCAGAGTGAAAAATCCTTTAAATTTCATATCATTGCAATGTTATTCGATGATGGCTCACTATTGTTCCTTGAGCTTCAACTACACACTGTGTACAGAGCTATAGATCGAGGATCAATTCATTCATCAACTTGTGCATCAGTAGCCAAATGGATTTCCATCATAGCAAGTTCAGAATACGATCTTTGATCAACAGCTCACACAAGCTTTTGTGATTTCGTAACAGCAACACTATCAACAACGGATAGAATCACTTTAACAGGAACCCTGCATCTTTGAAGTACCTCACATTTTAGGGTATGAATGCATTCAGTCATAAAACACTTTGACTGTGAATGGAGTCTACAGGAAAAATATATCAATGAGGAAGGATTTATGCCTTGAGCAATAAAATGCTGGGAGAAAATGCATTTTTGCAAAACAGAGCTTTCGGTGGCTTAGACAAACTTTCACAGTTGTCCTTAGCCACCGAAATCTCTACTTTCGGTGGATTAATCATTCTAAATTTTGATCCCAAGCCACCGAAAGCACAAACACAAGAAAAATGTCAGTATTTTTGCTCAGACCGAATGTTTTTGCTGCTAAATCATCTCATCAAGGTTCTAAATGAATTATAAAATTAAAAGGGATAGAGATCACTCTCTCTTTTAAGTTTTGAAGCCGATACAAAGGAGATAAGGGTTGAAAATATTTTTCTATTTTTATTTAAAGATATGCCCATGTGTCATAACAGAATATGGAGCAGCCTTGTCATCATTCAGAAGACTTATGCAGTTGTTGAAGACCTGAGATTTAGATAATGATTTGATTCCTTTTATATAAGATCTATTCCTATTGTTTTGTAACTAGTTTGATATTACTATTTTTAGTATAATTCGATCCTCTTCTATAGGATCTAAGTTCTTGATGTAAAGACAATAAAGTATAGTGTTTTGAAGGATTCCATGGGGGGTTCAAGTCTGGAGAGACTGAGGCTACACCATATTGTAATAGACTTTTCATATGATATTGTATAGATCACAAGTTCCTCTCATCTATTAATGTCAGATTTTCATTTCCGATTTTTTGTACTTTCATTGATTACTTTCTCCGTCCAAGTTTGTCTAATTGTAGGTGACTGTCATATCATCCTGTCAATTCATAAACATTGATGGATTTGTAATCGCTGCTATATTTATTCAACCCATCACCCATATGTCTGGTTGATAAATTTAGAATTCTTCACCCACCAAGTTAAGCGATTTACCTGATCATTGATTCTTGAGAGCATTGTCTCATCTGTAGTATACAATTGATTGTTGTATACAATTGACTGTATTAACACAAATCTAGTAGGTCAGTGTTTCCCATTTGATCCAAACACAAAACACAAAATCATTCACATTTTAAGTTACCAGGCTTCTTTGACCTACAGCCTAGAAGGACTCCTGGAGAGATAACAGAGCTAGTTGTACAAGTTGGGTGGCCACGAAGATCCTCCTGGATCAATACTCCCCCCTTAGGAAGAAATGGTCTCCATTGTGTTGATTTCCCCCATTAGATGAGTTATTTTTTGTTGATTTGGCCCCCGGTGAGCCAATTGTCTTGGTGCAAGAGCTGCCCTACTTTGATAACCCGATAAAGATGGATCCTTTGTTGGCGAGTGCCATTGACTTGTGTGTCCACAATATGATCATTGAATGCATGTTCCATGCAGTCAAGGTTAAGCTCTGTTGGTGTCAATTGTTCTTCTATATCTGAGGTGTCCAATAATGGTGGAAAATAAGGTCGAAGGAGGTCCACATTGAATATTGGGTGCAAGCCAAGGAATGGGGGAAGGTTTAGATCAAAATCATTTTCACCCACTACCTTGGTTATGGTGTAGGGTCCATAACAAAGTGGGAGAAGCTTCCTATGAGGAGTTGTAAGACGTTCATTCTGCAAGTGTAACCAAACTTTGTCTCCCACCTGAAACTAGTGTGGCACCCGGTGTTGATCATGGCGTTGCGTGTACTTGGCATTGAACTTCTGTAAAATATCATGAACATGTTGGCGGATGTGCTAGATACGCTCAATGAATTGGGTGGCCTTGTCATCTTTAGTTGGAGCATGCGACGAGTCTTCCTGGGTGGCTGCAAGGGGTAGTGCAACATCCATGGGACCCAATGGTTGAAATCTCAACCCTACGTGAAAGGGGATGTGGTTGGTTGAGCTATGTATGGATCTGTTGTAGTTGTGTTGAACATAGGGAAGACTCTCATATGAGGTGCGGGGGTGTTTGGAATTGTACATGCACAATATGTGCACAATCATCCAGTTGACGACCTCAGTTTGGCCATCTGTATGGGGGTGGAAGGAAGTGAACTTGGTGAGCTTGGTGTCCAACAGTGACCAGAGGCTCGACCAGAATGTGATAAGGAACCAACTATCCCGATATAAGATAATATTTTGTGGGATCCCAAAGTGTACCCACACTCATTCAAACAAGAGCTTGGAAATGGCCTCCGTTGTGATGCTCTTCTTGCAAGAGGCCATAATCACCATCTTGGAAAAGCAATCAACAACCGCAAAAACACAGTCATTTCTCCACTTAGTGGATAGAATGCCTGACATGTAGTCCATCGAGATGGATTCCCAGGGCCTGTTAGGAGTAGGAAAATGAGTGTACAAGCTTTGTTTCTTAATGTCCGGTTTGGAAATAGCGCAAGCAATGTAGGACATGATATACTTGCTGACATCATGTCGAAGTTTCATCTAGTAGAAATGGCACTGCAACATTGCCATTGTATTTTCCACTACGAAGTGTCCTTCCACCCGACTATAGTGGGATTCCCAAATCATTTTTTTTATCGCATAGTTTGTAGTTGGAAGTAAAGGAAAGATGGAAGAAGGGAAAAATGAAAAAACTGGAGGCTATCCTACCACTGTCACCTCGATAGGATAGGTCTTTCTGTTTAGGGTGGTAGGCCCAGGGGAGACGTCCCTGGTGACCTGGGGTTTTGAGAAGGAAAAGTTTTATGGATAAGTAAAAGTTTCCCCCCTCACAAGTCACCACCGATCAGAAGTTCCAGATAATCAGCCAATAAATATAAAGATAACCAGAAGTGTACCTACCCGAAACAACGCAACAAGAAAACTATATATGTGCAAGATCACTTGCGGGTTCGTACTTCATATAATCAAGGACTTTCTTATATAAAGAAATTGACCAATAATATTGATGAAGCAAATCAATGATGTACAATAGCAATGATTACAATATATCACTTCACAATAAATGCTAAAGAAGCATCACAATGAGCAATAATGATTTATCATCAATGTCAAATACCAACATTCATTAGAAGCAACAATTAGCCAATATTTCAATTGCTCATAAAACGATTAAATGTTGCAAAGTATAAGTATAACTCAAATGGATAATGGCAATGTTAGGGTTAGTAGGTTAATCTAGACTAGGATTAGAAGATGTTAATAATTGTTCAAGAGTATTTGGAAGTTGTGATCAAGAGCACTCAAGTACAAGGTCTTAGACTAGTGCGTTATTAGGGAAAATGGAGTCAAACTAGCTGCAAAATTTGAAGGGCCGAAATGATAATGATAGGGCCAAAGACAAGAGGGATATGATGGTTGAAGTGCTTTTAAGACAAGGCTTCAACCTATCAACCCTAGGGGAAGACGGCTCACTAAGGTGTAGTAAACCTAGGCCTTAGTGTGTCTTCCTCCTTCTTTAGCTCAAAGGACAAATAAAAAACGGCTAGCTTGAAGAGTGAATGGTAAGGTGTTGCAATGGCAAGGCCTTAGCATTTATCTTCAACAAATAAAATGGCTCTTAGAACAACTTAGTAGGGACTTAAAACAAGGACACCAACATGTGCTTGTTTCCTAGGGTTTTGTTCAGCAAATTATAATAACAAAATGCAAGTAAAAATACCATAACTATTCAACAAAAGAAGGATTCCAGAAATTCACTTACATCCACCAAGCATTCATTGAGCCAAACCTTAGTTGTAAACCTTCCACCAAGAAAATGCAGAAAATAGCCAAGAAAAGCCTCCTTCAACAAGTGTGCATCAATAATTTCAGCCAAAAACCCTAAGGAAGGCGCAAATTTCAGACCTCACACAAGTGTGAGTGAAAGATGATGAGAAAATGAGAGTAAAAACCCTCGATTTATACCATACCAATGACCTTAAATTAATTTTAGGTCACCAAAAGGCTAACAAGGCCAAAATACATATAATATTTTTTTACACTAAATGTCATAATTTAAAAACCTAATCAAGCAAAAGTGAAGACGCCATGCCCTTTTAGGGTGATGTTATCCCCTTTTAGGGAAATGTGGGCCTCTTGGAGAAAAACATTAGCCCTCCTTGGGCCTCTGGAAGCTGCCACATGTGCCAAACATGCCACAACTGCCTCCCAAAACTCCCATATCGTTGGATGATGTCATAAGATGCCATGGATGATGTCATGGGCCTTCCAAGGCCAATGTCCCAGTGGAAAGGGCACAACCCCTCTGGGTAAGTCTCTGCCAGGCTGCCTCTGTTGGAACTTCCTCTGCTCTGGTGCAAACCCTCTTATCTATCTTTGCCCCCTGTTAGGGTCTAAGCATCCATATGATGGGCTTCTAGCCCCATGGAGTCCGAACTAATCATCTCCCCATGTGTACATGTCCAATATGGTACCTGTCTTTCGGGTATGATCCTGCACATCAACAGATATGCCCTCCATGGGCTCATAAGTCTCAATGATAATATCAATGCCAATCACATCTAATCATCAATTTTGTTAAACATGTGCATAAAACCCCCTTTACCTAGTCAAGTGCTCAAAGACATTATACAAATTTGCAAGCCAATTTTGGAGGAAGTGACAGGGTGTCCTATTGGGAAAATGCTCATTGGATGTGGGATGTTTCTGGAAGAAATAAAATCCAAGCCATGTGAGTGGATGAGGTGGTAAGGGATGTTTGAACAAGGGGTGCAGTGATAGCAGGGAAATGCATGGCTTACCTATGGGTGTCTTTGTAGAAGGTGAGTTGCACCTGTCATGGATGCAAATGTTTCCAAGCCCATTATGCCTTTTATCTTTATTCTTATTGATTTTTCTTCAAGAATCTAGTCAAGGGACACTGCCCTAGCGTGGTGACCAGTGGTGGAAATGTTACCCAAAAGCACTTTCACATAAATGAGAAGGATGGCTCATGATGAGACCCCCTTTCTCTTGGCTATGCCACCAAGAGCCATTACCCTGGCATGGTAACCAACTGCTAGTAGTGTCATACCTCTAGATGCCCATGAACCTAATAGATTGGCTCATGATGAGAGCCCCTATCCTATAACTAGGTCTTGTTTTATTATTTTTATGGGTCCCTTTGTTTCTTGTTGATAATCCTTTTACTTCTTTCTTGGGGATCCCTGGGCGAAGCATCTCAAGGTTTTATTTTTAGGCTTTTATCTTTTGCCAGTTGCTTTTACCCTCTGGGCCTTTATCCCCTTCTTCCCACAAGGAAAGGTGAAACCCTTAAATAATTGGCCAACCCAATGCCCAAACCAGTGTAATGGGATGGATGAGCAGGGGTAAGATGGAAAGTGGTAAGTATGATGGGAGTGGACGATGACTTTTCATGAATCCCCACAGTGGAAACTCAAAACCTATGGGCACAAGCTTACTAGGGAATCCTGCCATTCCCCCCATACATGTTCAAGTGGATAAGTATAAGGTCCAAGCACCCGTTAGAAACAAAAAGAACTAAATGCACATATTCAAAGGTTTTTAGGATCAGAGTGACACATACCATGATACTCGGATTCATTACCTCATGGAGCAAGATCCATCTCTGCTACAGGACCAGGTCGAGGTGATGGATGTTGTTGCTGCTGACAAAGTGGAGGTGTTGAAGGAAGAAAATATGGGCCCTCTAGGGCCTTGCTCAAGTCGATCTGGCTCTCGGTACTCCATATCTAGGACCTGTGGGCCTCGAGACATAATCTCCTTAATTATCCCTAAAATGGGGGGATAACATCTGTCTCCAACTCGGGGACATGTGCTCACCGTAGAGCACATGAGAACCTCGACATCTCTAGCATAACCTGTAACCTGCTTGATCTCAACATTAAACTATTAACAATCCTTTGGGGTGGTGATATCACCCCTAACTCACATATATAAAAGAGTACAAGAATATATACAAATGTGAAAGCAAATTATTCTAGCATGAAATGAAAATGGTATATACAATGAATGCAAATGCCTACTTACCTGTACTTACCTATTGGTTGGATGATAGGTGTAGTCAAATGACCAATGAAACCAATCCAGTAATGTCCCACAATACATGCCTTTGTGCTCCATCATAAACCAAAACAATGAAAAGTCAAGCAAAAAAATAACATGGGTTAGAGAATGTATCGTATCGTCAAAAATAATAAAGTCTAACTCATGGAGGTGGGTGGGAGGGATAAAATCATGCCAAGTCATCCTTTGAGGAAAGTGATCAATCCACTTCAAGAAGGGATCGTGAAAATTCAAAGGTTCAGAAAACTGACTCAAAAGGTCTATGAGATGGCTACCTAGGACGTTCTCATAATTTGAAGCCCTGGAATGGATTGACAAGGATCTAGTAGATGACTAACAAAATCCTAAGGGAAAGTTGAAGAGCTGAGATGATAGACTTATTCTTGAAGTATTCAACCAACCCTTGGACTCTAGGGTTTGCCCTAGAGGAAGCTCAATACAAAATACATGTCTCCCAACTACACCTCTAGAGACACAACAAAGTAAGGTAATCGGAGGAGGCTGGAGAAAATTGTCACAAGGATCCCTCTTTAGGAAAACAATGTCCTTACTTCTATCAAGACCTGAGCACAATGGTGGTTGATAATCTTCTTCATGGAATGAATCCAAGTGCTCAGAGGAGTACTCATCAAAACCCTCAAGGTAAGACCGAAAATCATCAAGAAAACATGGTACTAGGTCATCCTTGGGTGTTTGAAAATAATGGGTAGATATATCATCTCCTTGTTGCCACTGATCAAAATCAAAAGTATCATGTAGTGATAACTGTGAAGGAAACACTTGGAAATGATTCAAAATGTCGTAAATGGGGTCCATATCAAAATGAACTACATCCCATTTACATCTTCCAACATGTATTAACTCATCAATTTTATTAACCATGTCACTATATGTTTCATAACATGCAGGATTTGAAGGATTCAAGGGCTCATCTATCTCCTCCTCGTTTCCCAAATCATAAAGTAGAGAATCATCAAAATTTTGGAGAGGAGGGTGACTTACTGTGTTTGTTTCTTCTTGTGCAGGAGCTTTGAGGACTTGGGTGTCTTTAGTGTGCATCATTGTTTCATCCTCATGAGTTACCCCTTCATCTTCAATTGTACAACAAGGAAGATCTACTTCGTTTGAGGATTTCATTTCTTCTTTCTTCTCTAAATCATAACACAAGGCATTGTCAAGATTCTAAAAAGAAAAATGACTAACCTCACTCTCTTCTTCTTGTGCAGGAGAAATAGGCTCTTGGATGGCTTCATCAAAGATACGAGCGTCAATCAATACTTCATTATCGTGCTTGATGTCTTCAGGCTCTTTCTCTTCAGCCACGTCTTCATTATTCTCGATAGAAGAATGAGTAATCTCTTTCTCTTCATCATAGGATTGGAAAACACCTTTAGGATCCTTCTCCTCAACCTCTTGTTGGTTGATGGTTTGTTCCCCTTCTTTTTGGAAATCAATAGTAAAAGTTTTAAGGGAAACTAATCTTTCCAAACCAATATTATCTGGGGTACCTTTAGGGTCATTGATTTTGGTCCCTAGGGATAAAATGTGTTTCCCCTTGGACAAGGAGAGATTTACCTCGATTCGCATGGCCATGTTATAAGCTTCGTTGAGTGGTTTTGGCCTCTTCTTACTTAGGAGGAACCCTAGATGTACCAAGAGTGCATTGGTAAAGCGATATAGAAGGTACTTGTCTTCAAGATGATGGTTTCCAGGAATCTGATATAGCATTCTATTAAACCTATCTCGAAAATCCCTGACAGTCTCATTTTCAGTTTATTTTGCATACTCGAGTTCTTTTAGTAACGTTTGGATATTTTCCAATTTCATACCCCACCTTTTGAGAAAGTTTTCTTCTAAATGGTCCATAGAAATTATGCTAGCAATAGGTATATCTTCATACCATTTTCTAGCATTTCCATAAAGAGTGGCGGAGAAGAGTTTCATCACCAAATATTCAGCATCATCATTGATAGGATGGATTTGAAAGAAATCCCAAAAATCACTCGTGTGTTGTTAGAAAAACAGAACCGCGGAGCAATAAAATAAAACAAATGCGGAAACAAAACATAGAAGATACACAATACAATAGAGACATGGACTTACGTGGTTCACCCAATGTGGGCTATGTCCACCAAAGAAATTGTCAGGTCCTTCCTTTATTATTATCCAACAAATGAAGGGATACAACCTACATCAAAACGCCGACAAGGCCAAAATACATAATAATAGTGTTTTACACTAAATGTCATAATTTAAAAACCTAATCAAGTAAAAGTGAAGACATCATGCCCTTTTAGGGTGACGTTATCCCCTTTTAGGGAATTGTGGGCCTCTTGAAGCAAAATGTTAGCCCTCCTTGGGCCTCTGGAAGCTGCCACATGTGCCAAACATGCCACCTGTTCCATCTACTATAACCTTGTTCTATCATAAACCTGTCAAACTTCAAATACCACTACCTTGGAGCTTACTTTAGGCCATACAATCTCTTCTTCAACCTACATACCAAATTCTCCTTCCCTTTGACCTCATACCCATGTGGTTGCTACATATAAATCTTTTCCTCCAAATCCCCATGGAGAAAAGTTGTTTTTACATCTAACTGTTCAAGATGCAAATCTTCTACTACCATAAGACTTAAAATAGTCCTAATTGAAGTCATTTTAACAACATGAGAAAATATTTCATCAAAATCTATACCTTTCTTTTGTGCAAACCCCTTTACAACAATTCTAGCCTTATACCGCTTTTCTCCTCCACATTCTTCCTTCAACTTGTAAACCCATTTATTTTGCAATGCTCTTTTTCCTGTAGGAAACTGAACCAAGTCCCAAGTATGGTTATTTTCCAAGTAGTCCATTTCCTCTTTCATGCCTTGCTTCCACTTCATTTTGGTGTCTACCTGCATTGCCTCTTCATAACATTTTGGTTCACCAGAATCAGTCAACAATAAATAATACAATGAAGGAGAGTGTCATTCAGGGGGTATACTTAACCTGGTAGATATTCTAACAACACTTGCAGGTGTTTGAGGTACCTGTTGCTCCTGTTGTTGTACATTTTGATTTTCATGTTCCTTTGGAATTTCTTTTTCAGTGATCTCATCAAGCACTGTGTATTCTTGTTTTTCTTCTTCCTATTTCTTTCCCTACAACTGATCTTTGTACATGACCTTCTCATTGAATATGAAATCTCTACTCCTAATGATTTTGTTATTTTCATAGTCCCATAATCGATAACCAAAATCATTAACACCGTATCCAATAAAGGTACACTTCTTGGATTTAGACTCAAGCTTTGTTCTATTTTCTTTATCAATATGGACAAATGCTTCAGAACCGAAATTTTTCAAAAAAGAATAGTTTACCTTCTTTCTTGTCCATTCCTCCTCTGGAATTCTACCATCCAAAGAGCTTGAAGGTCCTTTGATTATTAAGTAAACAATAGTATCTACAACATCTGCCCAGAACTGTAAGGGAAAACCAGCATGCAATCTCATACTCCTTGCACGCTCCATGATTTTCCTGTTCATCCTTTCTGACACACCATTTTCTTGTGGTGTTATTGGAACTGTCTTATATCTACGCATCCCATGGTATGAACAGTAATCATCAAAATCCTTGCTGCAATATTCACCTCCATTATCTGATCTAATACACTTCAAACTTTTTCCTGTCTCATTCTCAACTAAAGCTTTCCATTTCTTAAAAGTATCAAAAACATCATATTTTTGTCGAATGCAATGAACCCAATTTTTTCTAGTTGCATCATCAATAAAAGTAACATAATAACAAGAGACGCCAAGAGATGATACCTGATATGGTCCCCATACATCTGTATGCACAATCTCTAACCTTTCATTCTTCTTTTCTTTTTCGACTCTGAGAAATCTGACTCTCTTATGTTTTCCATAAACACAATGCTCACAAAAGTCCAAATCAATTTGTTTAAGATCTGGCAGCAAATTTCTTTTGTGAAGTATATGCATACCCTTCTCACTCATGTGTCTCAGCCTATGATTCCACCGTGTTGTATCCACTCCTGTAGAAGCTAAAGAGATAGAAGAGTCAGTATTACTAGTACATAAATACAATGTACCTACCTTCTCTCCTTTTGCTATCACCAATTATCCTTTGATGACCTTCCACGTCTTATCTGTAAATATGGACACACAACCTTCACTTGCCAACTTCCCTATTGAAATTATATTTTTCCTTAAATCTGGAACATGTCTTACCTCTTTCAACAACCATTGGTTTCCATTACATTGCTTTATTTTTACCTTTCCCATTCCAACAATTTTTCGTGGCGCATCATCACCCAAATGAACCTGTCCAAAATCACCTTGAACATAATCTAGAAAATGTTTCCTATGGAGTGTGGCATGAAATGAAGCCCCTTAATCTACTACCCAAGACTCAGAAATATTATCTACAGAAATAATCAAAGAATCTTGTAACACATCACTTGTTACATTTGCTTCCCGATTTCTCTCTTGTTGTCAATCTCTTTGTTTCTTTAGAGATCTACAGTATTTCTTCAGATGTCCTTTCTTCCCACAATTCCAGCACTCTATCTTTCCAAGTCTGGATTTGGATTTTCCCTTCCTATAATTCCCGCGGTTCCCTAAGCCCTTTCCTCTATCCGTTTGTCTTCCCCTGTTCTCCATGTGCAACGCATTACCTAATGTCTCACCTGTGTTTTTCAGTTGCATTTCCTCACTAAGGATAACACCAACAACATCATCAAATTTTAAAGTATTTGAACCAGAGACAAAGTTACTTACAACCATGACCAAGCCGTTCCATCTTTCTGGCAATGAGCACAAGATTAGAAGAGCCCTAACCTCATCATCAAAGTCCACTTTTATAGAACTTAGTTGATTAGTAACCGTATTAAATTCATTTAAATGATCTGCAACAGACCCACCTTCTGACATCTTCATATTAAATAATCTCTTCATTAGAAATACCTAATTAGACATTGAGGGTTTTTCATACAGTTTAGCCAACACATCCATCAAATCCTTCATTGTATTTTCTTTTGAAATATTGAAAGCCACCGATGCTACCAAGCTCAGTCGTATCGTTATTAGAGACTTTATGTCAAGAATCTCCCATTCTTCATCCTTCATGGCCATCGGCTTCTTTGCTACTCCACCCAATGGTAGGAATAGATCCTTCTGATATAAATAATCCTCCATCTGCATCTTCCATAACTGGTATTTTTGATCGTTAAATTTCTTGACCCTAAACTTTCCATCTTCCAACATTTCTCCCACTCGAACCAAGAACCCTCTTTCCCTGTGAGTTATCTTTCTCTCTGATACCAGTTGTTAGAAAAACGGGACCACGAATCAATAAAATAAAAAAAATGTGGAAACAAAACACATAAGATACACAATACAATAGAGACACAGATTTACGTGGTCCACCCAGCGTGGGCTACATCCACCAGAGAAATTTCCAGGTCCTTCATTTATCATTATCCAGCAAATGAAGGGATACAACCTACAGCAAAACCCGTTGTAACTTCCTCTTCTTTCTCTCACGGTCTCCTCTCTCACAATACAATAATCGCCATAATGCATAGCTGCACTACATTTCCCTCATGCATAGTTGCACTACATTTCCGTCATAACAGAGGGTTGCCTTCTAGGGAAAAAAACCCTAACATATTTTTTACCGTTAGATCTGCGACCTTATAATGAACGACCCAGATTTACAATGAAATTACAATATACATTTACAAGGAAATTTTTTCTTTGAGGGATTCGCCTCCGAACCCCCATCGGGGGAAGCTGCCCTCGAAACCTTGACGGGGGCCCGCTTTCCCTCGAACCCCCCAGTCGGGGGGATAGTCCCCCCGGACACCATAGAGGGGGTACCCCCCCTCTGCACTCCCCCACGTGGAAGAGTGTACATACTTATGGGGTGTAAACTCTTCATGGGGTATAAACATGGCTGAAAGAAAGGACCTCTAAATCAGGAAGATAATCAGGCTCCACAACCAACAATAGTCATCTCTTTCCCCATCACTACCAGTGAATCTAGGGAGCCATTTCTCGTACTTCAAGGGAATTTGTCAAGGATATCTTGAGATTTTACTCATGTTGAGGGGTTTGAAATTTCCCAGGTCCCATTGAGAAGTCATGGTTGGCTTCGTCATCAGTGGAGTTGCCAAATAACTTTCTTGATATTATCAAAGATAAGGGAAATCACCCTTAGTGGAGTCGCCAGGTAAGCTTGCAAGATAAAGACTCTTTGAGGAAAGGCTTACCGAAAAAGTTTCATCTTTTGAGGAGAATTGACTCGGTGTTCCCCGACAACAGCACCAAAATGTTATCGCACTGTTTGTAGTTGGAAGTAAAGGAAATATGAAAGAAAGGAAAAATGGCGAAACTGGAGGCTATCCTACCATTGTCACCTCTATATGATAGCTCTTTATGTTTAGGTTGGTAGGCCCAGGGAAGACGTCCCCAGTGACCCGGGGTTTTGAGAAGGAAAAGGTTTATGGCTAAGTAAAAGTTTCCCCCCTCACAAGTCACCACCGATCAGAAGGTCCAGCTAATCAGCCAATAAAGATAAATATAACCAGAAGTGTACCTTCCCGGAACAAAGCAACAAGAAAACTATATATGTGCAAGATCACTTGTTGATTAGTACTTCATATAATCAAGGACTTTCTTATATAAAGAAATTGACCAATAATATTGATGAAGCAAATCAATGATGTACAATAGAAATGATTACAATATACCACTTCACAATAAATGATAAAGAAGCTTCACAATGAGCAATAACAATTTATCATCAATGTCAAATACCAATATTCATTAGAAGCAACGAATGGTCAATCTTTCAATTGCTCATAAAAAGATTAAATGATGCAAAGTATAAGTATAACTCAAAGGGTTAATGGCAGTGTTAGGGTTAGTAGGTTAATCTAGACTAGGGTTAGAAGATGTTAATAATTGTTCAAGAGTATTTGGAATTTGTGATCAAGAGAACTCAAGTACAAGGTCTTAGACTAGTGCGTTATTAGGGAAAATGGATTCAAACTAGCTGCAAAAGTTTAAGGGCCGAAATGATAATGATAGGGCCAAAGACAAGAGGGATATGATGGTTGAATTTTTTTTAAGACAAGGCTTCAACCTATCAACCCTAGGGGAAGACAATTCACTAAGGTGTAGTAAACCTAGGCCTTAGTGTGTCTTCCTCCTTCTTTAGCTCAAAGGACAAAGAAAAAATGGCTAGCTTGAAGAGTGAATGGTAAGGTGTTGCAATGGCAAGGCCTTAACATTTATCTTCAACAAATAAAATGTCTCTTAGCATAACATAGTAGGGACTTAAAACAAGGACACCAACATGTGCTTTCTTCCTAGGGTTTTATTCAGCAAATTATAATAACAAAATGCAAGTAAAAATACCATAACCATTCAACAAAGGAAGGATTCCATAAATTCACTTACATCCACCAAGCATTCATTAAGCCAAACCCTAGTTGTAAACCTTCCACCAAGAAAATGCATAAAATAGCCAAGAAACGCCTCCTTCAATAAGTGTGCATCAATAATTTCAGCCAAAAACCCTAAGGAGGGTGCAAATTCCAGACCTCACACAAGTGTGAGTGAAAGATGATGAGAAAACGAGAGTAAAAACCCTCAATTTATACCATACCAATGACCTTAAATTAATTTTAGGTCACCAAAAGGCTGACAAGGCCAAAATACATAATAATAGTGTTTTACACTAAATGTCATAATTTAAAAACCTAATCAAGTAAAAGTGAAGACATCATGCCCTTTTAGGGTGACGTTAGCCCCTTTTAGGGAATTGTGGGCCTTCTGAAGCAAAATGTTATCCCTCCTTGGGCCTCTGGAAGCTTCCACATGTGCCAAACATGTGCCAAACATGCCACAGATGTCATGGGTGATGTCATGGACCTTCCAAGACCAATGTCCCAGTGGAAAGGGAACAATCCCCCTAGGTAAGGTTCTGTCAGGCTGCCTCTGGTGGAACGTCCTTCTCTTCTCTGGTGCAAACCCTTTGATCTGTCGTTTCCCCTTGCTAGGTTCTCAACATCCATCTGATGGGCTTCCATCCCCATTTAGGTTCGAACTAATCATCTCTCCATCTGTACATGTCCAATATGGTACATGTCCGTCGGGTATGATCCTGCAGATCAACAGATACGCCCTCCATGGGCTCATAAGTCACAAGGATCATAGCAATGTCAATCACATCTAATCATTGATTGTATTAAACATGTGCATAAAACCCCTTTTACCTAGTGAATTTCTCAAAGACATTATACAAATATGCAAGCCAAGTTTGGAGGAAGTGACAGGGTGTCCTATTAGGCAAATGCTCACTGGATGTGGGATGTTTCCGGAAGAAATCAAATCCAAGCCATGTGAGTGGATGAGGTGGTAAGGGATGTATGAACAAGGGGTGCAATGATAGAAGGTAAATGCATGGCTTACCTGTGGGTGCCTCTGTAGAAGGTGAGTGGCACATGTCAGGGATGAAAATGTTTCCAAGCCTATTCATACCTTTTTTATTTATTCTTATTGCTTTTTCTTCAAGAATCCAGTTAGGGGACACTGCCTTGGCATGGTATGTGCTGGCAATTTTACCCACAAGCACTTTCATGAAAATGAGAAGGTTGACTCGTGATGAGACCGCCTTTCTCTTGGCTATGCCACCAAGAGCCACTACCCTGGCGTGGTAACCAACTTCTAGTAGTGTCATACCGCTAGATGCCCATGAACCTAATAGGTTGTCTCATGATGAGACCCCCTATCTTGTAACTAGGTCTTGTTTTATTATTTTTATGGGTCCCTTTGTTTCTTTCTAGGAAGCATTTTACTACTTTCTCAGGGATCCCTCAGCGAAGCATCTCGAGGTTTTATTTTTAGGATTTTATCTTTTTCTAGCTACTTTTACCCTCTGGGCCTTTATCCCCTTCTTCTGACAAGGCAAGATGAAACCCTTAAATATTTGGCCAACCCAATGCTTGGACCAGTGTAATGGGATGGATGAGCTAGGATAATATGGAAAGTGGTAAGTATGATTGGAGCGGCTAATGAATTTTCATGAATCCGCCCAGTGGTAACTCAAAACCTATGGGCATAAGATTACTAGGGCATCCTGTCATTTCTCCCAGACATGGTCAAGTTGATAAGTATAAGGTCCAAGCACCCATTAGAAACAAAAAGAACTAAATGCACATATTCAAAGGTTTTGAGGATCAGAGTGACACATACCATGATACCCGGACTCATTACCTCATGGAGCAAGATCCATCTCTGCTACAGGACCAGGCTGAGGTGATGGATGTTGTTGTTGCTGACAAAGTGGAGGCGTTGAAGGAAGAAAATATGGGCCCTCCAGGTCCATTCTCAAGTCTATATGGCTCTCGGTACTCCATGTCTAGGACCTATGGGCATCGAGACATAATCTCCTTAGTTATCCCTAAAATGGCGGGATAACAAGCTTCACTCACTTGCTTGATGGAATTCATAGATGGCCCAGATGGCACAACAACCCGTCCTAAATATGGAAATTGATGACAGTTGAGTTTGCACCCAAAACCTGGTAGGTGTTGGCGAAGTCAGGATTTGTCTCATAGAGGTGGAGGAATCCGGAGGTCTCGTGGCCGAAAGAAGCGAGCACTGTGGCGAGTTTCGCAAATGGATGTCAGCTAAGGAAATCAGCAACTCGGTTGGTACTTCATGTTTTATACTTGATTTTGAGTTGTAATTGCTGCAAATATGTGGACCACTTCTGATGGTTGTCATTCTACAATTTTCCTCGTGTCTGCATGAACTGTAGCAGCTTATGATCAGTGTGGATGACTATCTCCTTCCCGAGAATGTAATGCCTCCACTGGAGGTAGGCATGCACAATGGAGTACATTTCTTTGTCGTAAGTAGGGTACTTACTGAGGACATATGATAGTGTCTCTCTATGATATGCAATAGGGTGGTCGTGTTGAGTGATGACTACGCCCACAGCATAGTCTGAAGCATCTGTCTTGATCTCAAATGGTTTTTGTAGGTTAGGTATTAAAAGAACTGGGGCGGAGCACAAGCGCTGCTTCAGATCATCAAATGCTTTCTGTTAGGACAGGACCCTCACAAATTTTTCCTTACCACCACTTCCGGTTATTTGGTTGAGGGCCCATGCAATATGGGAGAATCCCAACATGAACCTTCGATATAAATTGCCAAGGCCTAAGAATCTCTAAAGCTCAGTGAGTGTGGTTGGGGCTGGCCAATCACAAATGAATTGGATCTTGGCTGGATCAACATGCACACCTTGTGCATCAACAATGTAGCCAAGGTACTAGACCCTAACCATGTTGAAGGAGAATTTTTCCAAGTTGGCATATAGCTTGTGCTGTCACACAATGTGTAGAACCTGTTGAATATGTTGCAAGTGTTCTTCCCAAGTCTTGTTGTAGATGAGGATGTCATCCATATATACCACCACAAAATAATTAGTGAAATGTCGCAATATATCGTCCATCATCCTCATGAAAGTTGTTGGGGCATTTTTCAAACCAAAGAGCATGACCAGCCATTCAAAAAGACCTTCTTTTGACTTGAAGGCAATTTCCCATACATTTATCGGTTCTATTGGGACCTGATGGTATCTATACTTTAGATCAATCTTAGTGAAGTATTTGTCCCCCTTGATTTGATCAAGGAAATCATTAATTTGGGGAATCGAGTATCGATTCATGACTGTGATTATATTTAGGGCACGGTAATCAATGTAGAATCGCCAAGTCTCATCTTTCTTCTACACCAGCACGATTGGGATTCCACAGTGTGATGACCTGGGTCAGATGTGCCCCTTGTGGAGAAGTTATTGGATCTAATGATTTATCTCCCAATTTTCCATCAGAGAGTGGCGATAGACTGGCCCTTTGGGTAGGAGTGCGTCTGGGGTCAGATCAATGGGATGCTTGACTTGACAGTGCAGAGGTACCCCAGTAAGTGATGAGAAGATGTCTTTTTATTCTTCCACGATATTATTCACTTGCTTTTGTTGTGTGGAGAGGTAGGTCTCGGAGGCCATGGATGTAGTTGCAACCTTTCTCCCACTCTAAGAGCGAATCACGAAGAAGACAAACTTCTTGTTCTGAGAAATGACCTTCTTGCATTTCTTGGCAAAGATCAAGGAAATAACACTAGGTGGGATTGCCTTAGGATCCTGTACAATTTCCTATTCAAAGTAATAATAACAATGTGAGGCATAGACTCATATACAACATGATGTTTCCATAAAAAAAAATTGGTCCAAAAAAACATCACAAACTTCAAGGGGAGAAACATCACACAATACATCATCTTTGAATGGATTGATGCCATGTGAAAATCATCATTGTTGGCTGACGTGAAGATTTCTTTCTTGATGGAGCCATCCTATGGTGTAGGGATGTGGATGTAGTGTTGTTAGCAGGGATAGCCACTTGATGATTTTTGTTGATATGAGGTTCTTCTTGCTACCATTATCAATGATGAAGAGAAGTGGAGATCCTTTTACCCACATCTATGAATGAAAGAGGTGCTCACCTTCCTCTGGCTCATCAGGTTCACCGAGATGGATCTTGGTGGTAGAAACAGTGGCACTGGGTTCCATGTCAATGATTTGTCTCCCCATTTCTAGTTCTGACTTAGATTCAGAACCCAATTCTGATTCAGATAATTTTACCTTAGCCACCAATGACTGCTTTGAGCAGAAATCAGCAGTGTTATGATAGGGGCTCTTATGGAAGTCGCACCACTTCTCGGTATATTTCTTCATTTTCCCATTGTCCTTCTTTGCTTACGGCTTAGACTGGTTGTTCCTGAGGTTGCCCATATTTTTTATTTCATTTGTTCTGTGGTTTGGGGCTTCCATTGCCGCTCTTCTGCTATGAGGGGTTCCCAGACCCAAACTGTCGTGGCTTTTGTTTAAACTTCTGCTCAATTTTGACGGCATATCGATAGGCTGCGCCCAAGGATGACATGTCCAAAAACTCCATTTTTGTCTAGATGTATCTATGTAGATCATCGTGGTACTTGAGCACTAGATGTCTCTCAGAATATTTGATACCCAACTTGGTGTGCAAGGTATGGAAGACATTAGTGAACTCTAGCACTGTTTGATCTCTTTCTTGCCACAGTGTGGTCCATCTTGTACAAAATTCGTCATAACTTTCAACACGGTGGTATTGTTCCTTAATAGCATCATTGAAGGAACCCCAAGTGGGTGCAACTACAAATAATGTGTATCCCTCTATTTCCTTTTGCTCACAGAAAGTATCCCTGCAATATTTGACATGAGGGACGACCTTGAGGAGCGCAAATAGAATATTTTCTCTATCGGAAATGTTGTGGATAGAAAAATACCGTTCTATAAGGTTTAACCATTTATCTACGACAGTATCATCTATTTGACCTTCAAATATAGGAATATCAAAGTTTATTTGTACCTTCAAGGGGGCGGCGCTTTCGCTTGAGGTGAATGCGTCACTTGTCGGTAGTCATCGAAGGATTTGTGCAAAGTTGTCCATCATCTCGATCCTCTGTCGCTCAAGGGATTCCTCAAGCAACATTTTGAAAGGATCTCCTATCTCGTCATCTTTCTTTTCGCCCGCCATGGATAGTTTCTTGCGCATGCAAGAGAAGTTTTCCTCAATAGAAACAAGCTCGATACCCAACTCTCTATACCCTGGGGACAACTTCTTATTTCTGGGTCTTCAATTTCTTTATTAATTTCTTGTGGGGATGAATTCTCTTCCTTGGTCTTCTTGTAATGGTATATATGGTTCTTCTTGTATTTTCTTGTGGATAATGAATGTCCAAAGTTGAAAATATCCAACACTCCCTCTCAATGAGGGATACATTCTCCATACTTGGATTTCTTATATCATAAAAAGGTTTTCTTCATGAGCCATGTAGATGTGCCATATTTGAGCATGCATTCCATCCTGGAATGTGCATGTCATAGCATCTCGAGTCCATCCACTTATTTTCAGGAGGACTATACCTAGGCCATTCACCACTAGCAAATCCCCATGGATGAATGAATCATTTACCTTTGGTCATATCAGCACTAGCTTAGCCCCATGCATGACCAATATAGGATAATGTATTCTCTATGATATGGTCGAGTCACTACTAGAAGAGTCCCGTAAGTGAATGAATCATTCTCCCTTGGTCATATCAGCACGAGCATATCCCCGTGCATGACCAATTTGGGAGAATGTCTACTCGATGTTATTTCTTAGAGAACATCAGCATACCTTGGCCATTAACCACTAGAAGATCCCCATGAGTGAATGAATCATTCTCCCTTAGTCATATCAAAACTAGCATAGCCCCATGCATGACCAATATGGGAGAATGTCTGTCTGATTTCATTGCCTAGAGAAAATCAACACACTTGGTCCATTCACCATTAGCAGAGGCCTATGAGTGAATGAATCATTCTCCCTTGGTCATACCAGCACTATCATAGCCTCATGCATGACCAATCTGGGAGAATGTTTTCCCGATGTTGAAACATCAATGCTCATCACTAGCCAAATCAACATGGCTAATCCTATGTATCATCCTCTTCACTCGAATTAGCATGGCCACTCTAGGAGGATATATACAATCTTCTCATTTGTGGATAAGTATTGGAGCTTCACAACTCCCTTTTGTACCATGTCTCAGATGAAGTCCTACAAGAATATTATGAAGTTGCACCACTTCATGACTTGCAACATTGGTTGTGACATGCTCTGTCTTTTCTATGTTGAGTGCTACAGAAGCTTGCTTTCAGCAAATCCCAGAAATTGTAATTGATTCCAAGTTGAAGAAACACCTTGAGGTGCTCAATTTGTCTATTTAACTCCTACTCAATCAAAATATGTATATCTTTGCAGCCTCAATTCATCACCTAAGACAAACCATATCCAATTGTACCATGCTTTGTTGCCACCCACTGGAATTGCCTTGGCTTCAACCAAATATTCGCTCAGGGTGCTCACTGTAAAGAAAATATTTGGCCTAACATTAACCGGGTACACCAAGGATCCAATATACTGCATCTACATTATGGAATCCAAAAAAATATGAATCTGAAGTAGAATCACTCAAATTCTTTAGATTTTTCATCATAGGTGTAGTCATGGCCTTGTAGTCCATCATATCGAATCTCATCAGTATCCCCTGAATGAGGAAGATATCATATGATATAGTCACACCTCTAATCCCAAGAGTACATCTGGTCAGGATCCTCCATCTCGCAATATGAGACCAATTCCCTCTGTCACTGGAGTAAGTCCTACTGTCCATTTTGCCTCACTGGATGCTCCCTTTGTGACTGAGACAAAATCCATACCCGGTCCTCCTAACTGGTTGTCTCCTCTGTCACTGTAGAAAGATCACATCTCATAGATTCCTCTTTCCTTTGAATCTTCTTTCTGGCTTCCTCAATGCATGACACATGTATGTCAGTCCCAGGAGATGTCTCTCTCCCACATGGATCTGGGGGGAACAACCTCTGAATAGTCAACTCTCTCGAGCCAACCAACTCTCTCTGAGATCAGGATCACTCTATACATTCTTGGTTAAAACCAATCTCATCAAGTATCCATCGATCCTAGAGTACCATTCTCCCTCCAAAAAATGACTCTCTCTAGGTCTGTACAATCTCTGGAGACATCTTCTCCCTCTGCATCTTCTGAAGTCGGATCTCCAATGAATTGTCCTGTAATGTCCCCACTTTTAAACATTATCACATTACAGAGTATTATTCCTACCAGAGTAGCCAGATATGGGTGACAATGATTTCTGGAAATATTGAGGGGTTTTATTGGGCCCGAATTTCATCATTAGGATTCATTCCGCACAACTTGGCTTTGGTTCTGTTGCATTCCAACGATTTTCGTAATTTTGAGTTATTATGGGTTATATTTTAATTAAATCACTAAGAAAGGCATAATGGGCATAATACTTGGAGAATCCTCTTAGTGTAATATCTCATCAGAATCGGGAGGAAGATCACTATAGGATAATATGATGAGAAGTGACTTTCAGTGACTGGAGAATCCATAAGGATCGATAAATCACTTTTTAGGAGTAAAATGATTAATTAATTAATAAAGTGATTTAATTAAGAAACAATAAAATAAAGTAAAAGTCACTTGGAGAGAAAAGGTGAACAAAGGGGATAAAAGATATATAGGGGCCTTTATTCTCTGAGGATGTTGTTTGTCATTTTGATGTATGGCTTCTTGCTAGAGAGCTCATGCACTTGCGGGTTTTGAGGATTTTGATTGAAAAAACCCCAGAGATCAGCTCGGTGGTGAAATATTCCACCTAACCTGGTCCAAGATTGGTCATAGAGGTGAAATATTCCTCCCTCACCATTCTACATCAGTTCTATTCAGTTTTGAGAGTATTTGTGGAGGCAGGGCGTATTGTTGGAGGTTTTCTGCAGAGCTAGGGCGCACCCATCTTGAGAGACTGGTTCGATTTTCTCAGAGGAGACTAGATCTTTGGGGGATCTCATTCCAATATTTTCATCCATCACCATATCTCCCTTTTACAGATTTGTGTGAGTGGATTCATCAACCCATTCATTCTATCACTCAAGAGGGTGTGGTTCTCTTCAGGAGGGTGTATTTTGCATAGTATATCTTGTGAGTTGGAGAGGGAGATCACTCCCAATTGCTTGGGGTTTCATTAGAGGGTTTATATAACCCCTGATCTACATTTTGGCACTTGGTTTCAGTGGATTAGTGATCATATCAGTTAAGTTCGATTTCTTGTCTTATTACAGCTAGTGAGGGGCGCATTGTGTTAGGGAGGATACCACATATCAACTAGGGGCGAGTTGGAACTTCCATATATTTTGGTGATCGACTTGAGGAGGCTCTTGGAATAATATATATTCATCTCTATCTTGTATCTTGGAGGCACCATCATCCACACACTCTATTTCTTATATGTATTCCAGATTTGTTCCATTTTGTATGAGGATAGCCATTGTTATGAATAAAATCAGATCTGAGGTATTTGTGGTTATTTCTTGTGTTTTTTATCTTGCATCTTGATGAGTATATTCCCTCGCTATATATTCATTATTTGTTTGATTCAAAACACACAAAGAACCACCATTATAAACCCTATAACAATTCAAGAGACTAAAATCAGCAAAGTGTTTGACAAAATACCCCAACCAGAAAACTCATAAAACTCAATAAAACCCAATGTTCCAATCAGATCTGGTTGGGTGGGAGGTTGCTCCTCCCTATTGGATCTTGAGTGATGACTCCCTATGAACAATAGATTCTTCTAAACTGGTACTAGGTGGGACCGTATGCCTCACCACTGGTGGAGTCACCTGCTCCTCCTCATCAATCTCCATGTGGAACACTTTGTATCCCACAAAGGTATCATTATTTTTGAAAGGTTCTAACTTTGTATTCTTCGCCTTCATTATATGGATGTATATTATCATGTATACAATTCGATGTGTAGATAGCCTGCTCATGTATCAAACTAGATATCATCTAATATGTTACCTCTTGCATCATCTAATAGGTCTAGATATCCTACTCATGTATCAAACTAGAGATCATCTAATATGTCTAGATAGTCTGCTCATGTATCAAACTAGAGATCATGCATCAAACTTGTGACCTTCCCGGAACAAGCACAATAACAAAAAAATAACAGACAAGAACAATATTCTTATGATAAGGAAATAGGAACAAGAATTAAAAAAATGGGAAACAGGAACAACACTTTTCCATTTTTGTTACCAATCATTCATCCATGGTAACCATTGAGTTTATCTCTAGGGTTTTATTCACAAAACCCTAAAAACTGCTTGTGCTCAAGAGCTCCAATGCAAAATATGATAATCATCCAGAATGCCTTAGAAGTGTGCCCTTCCTTTATTTTATACCTCCAGTCTATTCTTTTGTTGAGTTAGTTAACCCCTAGGGTTAACTCTTAGCTTAAATCCACCTTTTCTTTTCTTTCATTGAGTTACCCTTTTCACACAAAGTCAACTCAGTAATATAACGTTGTGCTTATGAAGTTTCTTCTGGTTGACTTTGTCCCCATGATGCATGAGAATAAATTCTAGTGGTGATAGCTAGACTACTGAGTCTCTCTAGACCTCTTCCTCAAGAGGTGGGGGCTATTACAGTCTCCCCTGCTAGAAATTGCTTGCCAGCAAGAAATTTTGGACCTGTCTCCTGAATCATTTTTTCCCCTTCCCAAGTGGCATCCTATATGGGTAGGTTCTTCCACTTGACCAAATATTCTCTAATGCTTCTTTTTCTCAAATTCTTCTCCCGGACTTCTAGTATCTCCTCTGTTATCATTACCAACTGTCTTTATTCATCCAAAGGTGGCAATTCCTCAATAGAAATGATATGTTTACCAATGGCTCTCTTCAAACAGGACACATGGAAGACATTGTGTATCTTGTTGCCCTATGGTGGATCAATCTCATATGCAATGGCCCCTACACTCCTATTGACACTGTATGGACCGAAAAATCAAGGTTGGAGCTTCTTTGTGCCACTTCTCTTAATGGATGTCTACCTGTATGGTTGAAGCCTCAAATAAACCAAGTCACTGACCTCAAATGTGTGCTCCACCATGTGCTTGTCTTCTTGTACCTTCTATTGATTATGTTCCCTTTGCAGGTGGTCATTCAGTTCCCTAAGTATGTCCTGACTCTACTGAATCCAGTCCTAAACCATGAGAGCCTTATTGTCACCAAAGAAAATCTCCACAAATGAGAGGGGGTCATAGTTTTACAAGGCTCTAAATGGTGGCATACCAATGGACATATGATGGGTGGTATTGTAGAAATACTCCCCCAGTTGAAGCCATTTAACCCATGCTTTTTACTGCCCTACCACATAATTATTGAGGTAGCCTTCAATCCATTTGTTGACTATCTCTGTTTGGCCAACTGTTTGAGGATGATAGCTGGTACTAGGTGTTAAGGTCGTACTTACCAACCTGAAGAGTTCCTGCAAAAATGTGCTCATAAACCTGCTATCCCTATCACTCACAATGGTTTTGGGAAAACCATGCAATCTAAAGACCTTCTGGAAGAAAAAATATGCAACTTGTGTTTCACTGTATTATGTGGAAATGGCGAAAAAAATGTGCAAACTTAGTCAACCTGTCTCCTACCATGAAAATGCAATATTTTCCCTAAGCCTTGGGAAACCCTGTGATGAAATCCAGAGATATTATTTCCCATTTGTTCTCTGGAATGGGAAGTGGTTGTAGTAATCCTCCTGGGTGAGTGTGTTCATATTTGTTTGCCTAACAAGTGGTGCACTCCTTGATGTTGTGCATCACATCTTCTTTCAAGCCCTTCCAAGGGAATACCTCTTGTATCTGCCTGTATGTCTTGATGAACCCTTTATTCCCTGCTACTGGTGAATCATGGCATGCTTGTAGCACCTTGGCCTTAAAGGTTGACTTGGGTACCAAGAAAACTTGGCCCTTGTAGTATATGATGTCATCCATGATTCTAAAGTTGTCATCTTCACTTCACATAAAAATTTGTTTTTTGAATATTTTGCCAAAAGGTGGGCCTTCCAATCCATTGAGATGTCAGTCATTGCATAAATTTATGGTCTTCTGGATAAGGCATCTGCCACCAAATTATTCTTCCCTTTGACAAACTCAATGTCAAATTCATAAGCCTAGATTTTTCTCACCCACTTTTGTTCCCTCTCATTAAATTCCTTCTGATCGAGGAAGTAATTGAGGTTGTTGTGATTTGTCCTCACGACGAATTTTTCCCCAACCAAATATTGCCTAAACTTATCCAATGGATGCATGATGGCTAGAATTTCTTTTTCATAGATGGTGTAGAGGATCTTAGGACCTCTCAATTTTCAGATTTCATAAACAATAGGGTGCATATTCTGCATAAGAACTTCCCCAATGCCTTCCCCTGAGGAATCACACTCTACTATGAAAGGTTGTGTGAAATTGGGTAGGGCCAATACTGGGCACGTACTCATCACATTCTTCATTTTGTCAAAGTTCAATTGTGCTTCTGGGATCCACTTGAATTCCCCTTTCTTGGTCAAATCGGTCAAAGGTGCACAAAGTTGAGACAAACCCTTGACAAACATCCTATAATAGCAATAGATTCCCAAAATTCCCTTCAATTCTATGAGTTTCTTAGGTGTGGGCCAGTCAAGTATAGCTTCTATCTTCTCGTGGTGTACCTATACCCCCTTCACTCCAATGATGTGCCCTAAATAAAGGACCTTTTTCATTCCAAACTCACATTTTTATTCCTTAGCATATAAGGATTTCTCTTCCATGATAGCCAAAATATGTTCTACATGTTGAAGGTGCTCCTCCCAATTTTTGCTATAGATCAACAAATCATCAAAGAATACCAAGAGGAACTTCCTCAATTTCTTATTGAACAAATGATTCATGCAATATTGGAAGGTGGCTGGCGCATTAGTCAGCCCAAAAGGAATTACCAAGAACTCATAGTGCCCATAGTGACATCGGAAATCATTCTTGGAGATATCGTGCTCCCTCATATTTATCCGATGATAGCCAGATCGCAAGTCAATATTTGTGAAGTATACAGCCCCATGGAGCTCATCCAATAGCTCATCAATCCTCGGGATGGGGTATCTATTTTTTATTGTCTTCTTATTTAAATCCCTATAGTCAATACACATGTGCATTGTCCCATGCTTCTTTTTCACCAATACCACTGAAGATGCAAAGGGACTGGAACTTGGCCTAATGTGTCCCATGTCTAATAATGCTTTAATGGCCTTCTCAATATCATATGTATACTTCTTGGGGTGCCTGTAGGGAGTGGTGATGACAGGTTTCGCACCCTCCTCCAACTCTATTATGTGCTCAAACCCTATATCTGGTGGTGCCCCTGGTGGTATGGGCTCAAAGACCTTGTTGTGTTTGTCAATGATTCTCTGGATCTCTAGTGAGTAGTGAGTTTCCCCCTTCGTATCCACCTTAACTGATATTCTACACTCTACTACATAAGAAATGTATTCCCTCCTGAATATGGCCTCCATGAGCTTTGTTGTCACCACTCTTAGTGTGTTGCTTTTCATGCCCCTGAGAACCACATTTTTTCCCATTTTCCTTTGTAAAAGACATTTCCATGGTCTTGTAATTTGTGGTGATTGGCCCCAATGTACTAAGCAATTGTACTCCAAGTATGATGTTGGTGTATGGAAGGTCCATAACATAGAAATTATGTGCCAAATCATGCATTCCCAATGTAAGCTTCATTCCTCGAATGTATCTGTCACAAGGCATGGTGTGCCCCCCTTCTACCTCCACACAAAATCCCTCAAACTCAATTGTAGGTATGTGTCTCCTTTGAAGTAGGAATGAATCAATGAAGTTATGTGAAGCACCCCCATCAATGAGAACTGAGACTTTATGCCCTTGTAGCACCCCTCTCATCATGAAAGTGTTGAATTTAGGTACCCCACTAATGGATGCTAGTGTCACCTTTTCATCGGCTGCAAGGATGTGACTTGCATCTTCCTCTTTTGTGTGTCATGTGGCCTCTTCCTCTATGTTCTCTAGATGGTCGAAACATTCCTCCTCATCATCATCCGAGATCACCTCAATGTAGTGAGCCTTGTCCTTTCCCATGCATTTGTGTGTTGGATACCAAGGCTCTTTGCAAGTGAAGCACAATTGCTTCCTTCTCAATTCCCTCCTAGTGGGCTCATCCATCCTACCTCTTCCTCGATCAAACCAACTTTGGTCTCTCCCTCCTTGGTTCATAGGAGTTCTTTGGTCTCTACCCCCTTGTTTTAGAGGAGGTCTAGGGGTAAATCTCGTCTTTTTTTTTTATCCTAAGACCCTAGTCTTCCATATCTCATCATGCAAGTTGGCATGCTTAAAAGCCTTGACCTAGCCCCTCAAGCCCTTCGTCAACCCTTCTGTGAAGAGCATCATAAGTATCAATTGAGACACATCCTCTACCATAATTTTGGTTCTATGAAACTCTTATTTGTAATCCTCTAATGATCCTATTTGTCTAAGCTGGGTGAGTTCCCTAAAAGGTAGCTCTGAATCCCCCTGGTCAAACTTATCAATGAGCCTCTATGTAAACTTTGTATAAGATGTGATCTGATTGTGACCCATTGTGGTCAACCAATGGTACCACCAATCATGAGCCTTTCCCTCCAAGTACATGGTGGAAAACTTGATTGAATCCATTTGCCTCATGGGGTTAAGTTGTAGGTAGGTATCAAGTTTATGTACCCATGCTTGCGCAGTCACCTTGGAAGATCCATCAAAATAGGGAATTTCCATCTTGTCTGCCCTTCAATTCATGGTTAGGTCTTTGATACTGTTTAGGCTTACCCCGGAACTTGATTCCACAATACTGATCTAGCGTGACTTGCCTCTGGAACAATGCACTCAAGGCATGATACTCCCTCGCATACTGCTCAAAGTTGTCCTCAATTTCATCCTCATAGTTGTGTTATGGTTGGTTATCCAGGAATGTGGGTAGGTAGGGTCTAGGGGTGGTCCTACTGTGTGTTGGCCCCTGATATCCACTAGCTTCCCTGTTTGCATAAATTTATGGTTGTTGGCACAGGGGCAGACCCAGGGTTCAACGCTACAACAGCGCACCAATAAAACCCTAAATACCGTCCCTTTCAGCAACACTTGCGAAGCAGATGAAGTCTCACCCGAGGTGGAGATAGGGGTGGTTGCAAGACTCATGTGTCTGCAACCTTAGATCGGACACAGATCTGTGATTATATTGCTTACAGAACACTTAGCATTGATTATTCATCAATATTCAACCCTTATTATACTTCGCAGATAGCACAGAGCATCGCAGCATTTACTTAGATCTAAGGTATTTTAGCACTTAGCAACAGAAAAATAGATCAGATCCAGTAGATCAACACTAAGCATCTTTGTACATGTCATATATAGCATTCACACATATCTAAGAAGCACCAAGTATAAGTAGATCTATCTAAATATATCAAAGCACTTTGCAAAAGCAGGGACGACACATCAAGTGAAAGCACAAAGCATAACACACAGATTTATGTGGTTCACCCCCTTCCTTGCGGCTACGTACACCAACTCTTCTTCTTTATTAGCATATCCAATCGGTTACAGGCACAAAGCCACCAAAAACCCTTCCTCGCATAGGACAAAAGATCTGCGCAGCTCGCTAGATCCTTCTTCCTTGCACTTACAACACAAAGCCTTCTATAAATTCTACAACAACTTGCACTTACCTCTATAAACCTTCTACAGTCATGCACATAGCACTTACATATTCTGTTAGCACTTATCTTACATCACATAGATACATCATACAATCCTCCTCTACTATATGCCTATATGTTTATTTATACATTACAAAAGTGGGCCTAAACGTGGGTAAACCTATGGGCCGACATCCCTTTCCCATTACATTGTCCCAAACCCCAAAAAGGGACCCGAAAGTGGGCTGAGATCCCTTGATATATTCTTTATCTGGTGCTCCATCTTTGACAGGCTGTCGAAGTCCCAAAAATGGTCAAATATGACCAAGTAACTTCAAAACTTGGTCAAGAGCCAACAAGCCCCCAACATTCACCTGTGACTCATCCCAAGTCACTCTGGTCTGAGCAATTCTGCTTCGAACGCCTCGAGCTTGGCTTGAGATGCTTCGACCTGTTGCAATTCAACAACCTCTTGTTCAGTGAATTCCTGGATGAGTGCGTCATTGACTGGTCCCTCTAGGAGATGTTCTATTGTACTCACAACCTGTTCAAGTTTTACTCCTTGGTTTTCAACTTCAGTGAATATTTGACATGCCTTCTCTTGCACTAGTTGAAGTCATTGAGAGACTTCCATTACTTTACTCTGAAGTGTGTGTACCTACTGCTAGGTTGTGCGTTGCTCTGGAAACCTCTTCATTCTCTTGAATGGGGACAAAGCCTTCAGCTATGTTTGTAACGTGTATGCCTACTACTTTGCGTGTTGGAGTTGCGACTCTAACTCCTTTAACTTTGGATTTTCCGTGAGGTTTTCATACGTGAGGTTTTCATACATCTTTGTATTCCAAGGAAAATGATTTTAATCGGTCAATTGCACTGTGGGCAATTGCCTCTCTTAGATCTATTATTTCTTAAGGAGTCTCGGGCACAGTGTAAAGTTCCAGGTCTGCAATGCGCTGCTAAAGCTACTGGATCACTCCTTCTAGTTGTACCAACTGTTTTGGAACATTATGTCTGGACTTTGATGACTGTCACAGAGCAAAGTTCTCTGTGAACCCGTTCCTATACTTCGATTTTATCTGTGAGAAACTATTCCTTGGCTTGTTGTAGCACTGCTTTCTCTTCCTCCCACTTTGCTTAAAGAGCTATTTTTTCTCATTCTGCATTACTGCGTTGTTCTAGCAGATCTTCTTGTGCCTACACCAAAGCTTGGGTGGCTTGTGTTGTCTCTTCCTGATCTCATCGAAGGCGAGCTTCAACTTTATCAGCGATCTGGTGAAATTGGGATGGCTCATCTCCTAGTTATTTTGTTCCACTTGTCGAGGGCTCAATAGAAACTACATGGCTATATTGTAGTGTCTGCTGCACCTCTTGAAGTTCACCCTTGATTTGGCTGAATACCTCCTCCTGCTTCGCTTCTTTCTTTTCTACGATCTCTAGTGAAGCGACATTCAATGCAGTGACTAAGAAGTCGAAGTCGTCTGGGGTGAGGGTAGTCTTAAACGTAGTCCTGGTGGCTTTAGATTTCTTTTGGGATGAAGGCTTTGGTGGGGTAACCTTCCTTTTCTTAGATGGATCCTCCTCCTCTCTAGGTGGAGTAACTTCTCCTTTGTTTTGCTCAACTTTTGTTCCACCTAGATCTCCACCATCATCTCCCTACTCAGGTGAGATAGAAGTGGTCTTCGTCGTTGTGCTATGGACATCATGTACTTCATCATATTTCTTTGTCTTTCTTGGTCCAGGTGTGTCTGGTATAGTTTCAGGGCTATCCACATCGGACATCTCTGCGGGGTCCGCTGGAACAAGGAGGTCCGCCGACCATTCCTTGGTAATCTCCTCCAAGTCATTTTTTGTCAACTTGTAATATGACTGGAGTTGTTGTTTATGCTCATCAGTGTGCGTTGTAATATAGGTGAAGTGGTGGTCCGCGTTGAATTTCATTAAGGGTCTAAACCTATAAAGTGTGTTTGGGATGATGTGCAGTGTAGACCAGATTGTGATCTTCAATTGGTTGTAATAGGCATGGAAGACAACATTGGACTGCCATTGCTTGTTCATGTCATTGGAGTACCACAATGTACATAACTTTGCAGCCAGTGGTTCGAAGGGTTCGATATCCAGGAAAGTGGCGCCTTCTGGTAGCTCCCAGGCAATGAAAGTGATCAGTATGAGAAGCCAACTAAAATGGAACTCATACCCTTGGTCTTGCACTTCTCTACAATCAAGCTCTAGTTGATTGACAAGGTACTTCACCCAGTTCATCTGTAGTCCCTCTGTGCACTTCCCTGCAAGGTCGACCATGAATCCGGTCACTTGAGTTGGTCTATTCTTACGAACTAGCTTGCTCGTGATCAATTGACAAGCAAGGCGCACCGTGCCACTCTGGATAGAGGCTACCTTGTAGCATTGTGTGTCCTTCTCGACATCGCCATAAGTTTCTTTAATTCTTTGTGCTAATGCTCGGTCTGAGGTCTTTCCAGGGTAGAACTCATGTAGGTCAGGGCCTTGCATACTAAGCCCTATGATCCGATTGATCAAATTCAGATCCATAGTGATGCGTCAGCTCATCCATAAGTATATGTCATGATAGCATGACAACAGTAACTTTACACATGCATTCACCTCCTGATGTCGTCTGAAGTGTGGAATCTTCATCACATTGAGAAGCGTGGACTGCGCAAGGTTCTGGGTCCATTTATGTAGTATGATCTTGGAATTCTTGCCTTTAGTCCTGGTTAGATACTTGTGCAGGGTGAGCATGTTGTAAGCCTTTCGGTCACCAAGGTTGAAGTCACTAAAATTCAATGCTGCGAGCTTATCTTGGTCGGCACGAACTACACGCACCCCTTTCGGAAGGTACGCAGTGATCAAAGTATACTCGAAGTCTCAAGGGACACAGTCACGGTTGATGGTGCCACTAAGAGGTGGTAGGTAAGCCAGAAGAATGCGCGGAATAATCTTGGCCTTCACAATGTCGTCTCTGTGCTTTGTTCATTTCTCATCAGTCAACCAGGATGGACCGGTGCGAGCAGTGGAAGGAGAGGCCTCCAGTCCTCTCGTTGATGATGCTTGGACTCCTGAAGATAACCCTCACTCTGACATGACTCTCTCAGTCACTCAGTCAATCAAAACTTCTTCGACTACTTTCTCTACGGTGTTGAGCTTGTCCGACATACAAGCTCGGGGTCAATTAGATCGGGTTTGAACCGAATTCAGAGACTGCAATGGAGGGTACGGGAACAAGGCAATGATCACAGTGCAAAATAATCTCAGGTCGTGGGCTCGAATTCTTAGTTAGCAAAAAGTATTCTCTGTGCGTGGCGCGGTGGGCTAAGTAAGAAAATTAGCAACAGTCTTCTTGCAACGGGTATGAGGCATCATTAACTCATGTTATGTTCATTATGGCGCGGTCCAATGGTTTAGTGGTGAACAATCAATGATTTCCAACCCATTCGGGGTGGCATTCGAACGGTTATATCAGCTTCCAACGGCTATATTGCTTCGCCTCAATGAAGTGGCCTATGTCGTTGGTCTTATATCTCGGTGAAGTTTAATTTCTGCAAGTTTTACGTTTTGTGAGGTTCCCTCTGGAATATTTTGTAGCCTGTCGATCTTATCTCTCTTTTTAATTAGCTTCCTAGCCTTCTTTCCAGTGAGCTTCGTCTCGGTGATTCTCTTCCCATTCTGATTCTTATTTTCCTTGGACATAGTCACTTCATGCTACTGAGATTCTTGCCTAAGACTCAGGGGTAATACTTCTTCTATATTTGAGACAAATACTGCAATCTTCTGTGAGTCCTCTAGTGCTCTTGCAACTTTGACATCTGGGCTCTAGGTGTCAAATAGCTTCGATTTGTTCTCTTGTTCTTCAATCAACTGCGCGATCCTTCTGGTCATGAAATCTGTTAACTCTTGTCTCTGTTGTTCTAAAACCTTTTCTTCTTCCTTCTTTCTGGCTTGATCTCTCTCAATCCAAGTTTTTCCAAGTAACATAGTAAACGGGGCGTTGTCCTCAATAAACTTGATAATCTCGAAATCTTCCTCTATCGAAATTCCATTAGCATTCATATATATCTGAGTGAGCCTTCCACATAGGTTCACTAGTTTTCCTCTGAATAGGCCTATTTCTCTTAATGAAGGGATCATAGCAGGCCTTCATATAGCTTTGCAAGTTCTCTCTGGCATAATGTTCACTGGTGTTTCTTCATCAAGAACACAGTCAATGTCGAAGTCCCCTATTCTTACTTTGATGCATTATTTTTCTTTAAAGATCTTTGATAACCTAAAATGCAGGTGGTCATTCAAGGTGTCTTTCAACTATAGTAATACCTTCTCGGATTCTTTCTGGGATACGACTATTTATGGAGATTCCTTAGGGTTTTCTTCACTCAGATTCATTCTTTCAAGATTAACAATCATTCTAGGGAAATCCAATACTTCATGGTCCAAAGCTTTGCAACATAGGCAACTAGATCTTCCACTATGGCATTCCTTAGCAAGATGTCCCGGTCTTCTGCAACTATAACATAGGGTTAATCCTCTCTTCCTTTTAAATGATCCCCAACCTCTACTGTACTGCGCACTAGGATCATGGTAGCTAGCCTACAAAAAATTCTTTATAAGATCCTGCATCCATTTGTTAGTCCAAACATTCTTTCTATGCATAGGTATAACATAGCTATCATTGTACTTATCAGATCTATTTATATCAAGCTTTCTTTCATCTATCAGAGCCCTAGTTTTCAAGCTAGGATAGAATCTATCAAACATACCTAGATCCATACTCTAGAAACAAAAAATTTCACTTATTTTACTTTTGTAGAGCACAAAGCTTCCAGATATAAAAACTTTTGACTATTCTTACCTTTATCAGAGCACAGAGCTTACAGATCTTACCTCTTTTCTGCAGATCTGACCTCTTTTCTTCAGAAACTTCCACTTTTACCTTTCTTAGAGCACAAAGCATTCAAATCTCACTTCTTTTCTTCAGATCTGGCCTTCTTTCTTCAACACAAATCTTTTCAGATCAAGTGGAATATTGCGCACTAGGGCATAGATATTTCGTAGTTTCAGAACAAATCTTTGCACAAAGATTCCTCTTCCTCAGTTCCCGGCAATCACAGTTTCAGGTCCCAGCAACAGAACCATTTTTTGGCATAGGGACAAATCCAGGGTTCAACGCTACAACAGTGCACCAACAAAACCCTAACTATTGGCCCTTTCGGCAACACCTGCGAAGCAAATGAAGTCTCACCCGAGGTAGAGGCAGGGGTGGTTGCAAGAATTAGGTGTCTGCAACCTTAGCTGGTACACAGATCTGTGATTATATTGCTTACAGAACACTTAGCATCGATTACTCATCAATATTCAACCCTTATTATACTTCGCAGATAGCACAGAGCATCGCAGCGTTTACTTAGATCTAAGGTATTTTAGTACTTAGCAACAAAAAAACATATCAAATTCAGTAGATCAACACTAATCATATTTGTACATGTCAGATCTAGCATTCACACATATCTAAGAAACACCAAGCATAAGTAGATCTATCTAAATATATCAAAGCACTTTGCAAAAGCAGGGACAACACATCAAGTCAAAGCATAAAGCATAACACACATATTTACATGGTTCACCCCCTTCCTTGTGGCTATGTCCACCAACTCTTCTTCTTTATTAGCGTCTCTAATCGGTTATAAGCACAAAGCCACCAAAAACCCTTCCTCGCATAGGACAGCAGATCTGCGTAGCTCGCTAGATCCTTCTTCCTTGCACTTACAACACAAAGCCTTCTATAACTTCTACAACAACTTGCACTTAGCTCTGTAAACCTTCTACAGTCATGCACAAAGCACTTACATAGTCTATTAGAACTTAGATTGCATCACATAGATACAATCCTCCTCTAATAGATGCCTAGATGTTTATTTATACATTACAAAAGTGGGCCTAAACGTGGTTAAACCCACGGGCCGACATCCCTTTCCCATTACATTGTCCCAAAACCTAAAAATGGACCTGAAAGTGGGTCAAGATCCCTTGATATCTGCTTCGTTTGGTGCTCCATCTTCGACAGGTTGTTGAAGTCCCAAAAACGGTCAAATATGACCAAGTAACTTTAAAACTTGGTCAAGGTCCAACAATAGTCCCTTTCCTCCATGGTTCATCTGTAATAGGAGTTGCGCAAGCCTCTCCTGGTTGGAATTCACTCTTTCCAGAGTCTCCCTCATTTCAAACTATCCTCTGCGCATTGCTTCCTGGTTCTCCTATAGAGGGTGCACAAGTGCACTTTCTGTCTGATTTATGGAGTGTTGTAACTCATTGGCAAAACCTGCTAGAATATGTGGCTTATTGTCCTCACCTAAACCCTCCATCTCTACCTATATTTCACCTATCTGCTTCCTGCATCTGCCCATGTAAATACCATTGAACTTATGCATGCGCTAATCCCCACTGGCTGGGAGGATCAACGTTCTAATACCACTGTAATGTTCCCAAGCCAATGTTTTTGCCTAGAACACTAATTGCTCACTGTTTGTTTGTGTTTGCTTATGTGTTTACAGGTTTACTCATGGAATTGCACATTAGGGTTTATATGATTATAATTCAGCAATGAAACAACATATCTGAAGCATATATCATAAGCAAGACAAGATACAATAAGGAACACCAATATAGAGACAATAATCTTAGATATGGCCTTTATTTAGATAGTAGATAGATCCTTGTAACAAGAGATCTGCAGATCGGAAAGAAAACCCCAATAATATCCAAAATGGGATTCCATCTGCTACAATAATAGTCAATACAATGATGATAGCCTTCCAAAGGCCCTCTGAAGAGAATATCCAAGCCTCCAAAGGCCAACAGTTGCAAGATAAGACTGATGAGATGAGACCCTGATCCAATATAGTGCCAAACCCCTCCAACTGGCTAACTTGTGCACTACCCTGGTTGTTGCAGAACCCCTAAGTTTTAGACCTAGATCGGGATACTAGTATCCCCCTAGAAAAGTATCAAATTGAAGGGTGAAGTTCTGACCCTCCAAATGACCAAACCCTCAACTTGTTTGTGCCCCCTAGTTGATTGAATCTCCAATATTTCAGCCTCACCTCTAGAAGGCTCCAACTGCTACAAAAATCACTAGAATGATAGATCGGGCCAAGACAATCCACCGGGTGAAGTCTCAAGATGATCTATGAATATTTGGGCCACCAAATGATGAAAACCTCCTTCTGCAGTGTGCCCTTCTATCCTCCAAGTCGTGCCAAGCTCCAGGAAATAATCTGCTGGGAAAACCTCCTCCTGAATAGAATAGAAATTATGCCCTAGAAAATACGAATAAAACCAAGATGTTCCTTTGCCAAAAATCTTACTCCTTACATCATATTGAACTGATCTTCTCAAGGTGGTGCGCCCTCCTACTAGAAACCCCCTAGGTTGCTCACTAGCTTGCATCTGCCAATAGATCTAGCCCCTGTAACACTGTAGAATGGTGTGGGAGGATTGTGCACCTCCGGGACCAAGCTTGGATCAAGAAAGGTGGGATCTTTCACCACCGAGTTTATCTCTAGGGTTTTAGTCACAAAACCCTCAAAATTTCTTATGCTCGCTAGCTCCAATGCAAATATGATAATCATCAAGAATGCCTTATAAGTGAGCCCTTTCTTTCTTTTATACCTCCAGTCTATTATTCTCTTGAGTTAGTTAACCCCTAGGGTTAACTCTGTTGGACAACTGAGAGGGGGGGGTGAATCAGTTGTTACTATGCTTAAAAAATTATATCCATTTTTAAACTCATTACAAAACACTCTATGATGATCACAATAAATAAGCAATAGAGTATTCAACATCAATCACACACATGTATAATGCAGAGATAGATATTACTGAGGAAACCCATAAAGGGTGAAAACCTCTTTTCCTTTATATGATAATTATTTTCTATACATTATCATTCTTATGAGCACTGACTCATAATGAGGCTACCACCTCTGTTTTGCAAGATGCTACTTGCTAAGATCACCAAATCTCTGGTTTCTCTAGCACCCACTAGAAAGAAGCACCAACTCCCTGGTTTCTCTAGCACCCACTAGAAGCAAGCAACAAATCCCTATTTTTTCCAACACCAACTAGATGGAAGCACCAACTTCCAATCACACAGGCACCAACCTATATAACAAAGAACAACAGTTCTCCCTTGCACCACCCTGCCACCCTAGTTTCTCTGGATGCAACCAGATGGAAGCTACAACTCCTTGTGTTCAAGCACTAACTTGAAACTCAGAGAACAACAGTCCTCCCTAACACCTCCCTACCACCCTAAGATATAAATTTTGCTATCAGTAAATTTATCACATTGATACAATATTTATCAATGGCTTACCAATCTCATCATTGTTCTACTATACTGCTCTGCTCTACTCTGCCTGCATCAATGTCTTCCTGCACACATTTCTTTCACTTTCTGTTCTTCTACCTTTTATGTTCCGTGCGCCATGTCCCTTCTATGCACCATTCCTCTTCTGTGCATTTCAGTCGTTGCACCCTGCCTCCTCCTACACGCATGAACGACTCTCAACAGAAAAACCATATCTTCTTTTTTCTGCATTTTTATAGTCTATGTGCACCTTGTGCATGCTACATGCACTATCTTTTCATAGCTCCACTAAGATTCACTTCGGGATGTACATGTCGATCTCACGCTGAGTCCTCTTACAGATTATCCTCACAAGGCTTCATTCTCTCTTGCAGTTCCTCCATGTTTGTTCTGCATGTATGCCCATTTATTCTGAGCTTCTTTTCTTTTCCTGGAAGTAACAGTATTCCACCCATTTCCATCTGTCAATCGACTCTATAATGAGTCTACACTCTATTTTAAGTTGCCTCAAGACACTTCACCTTCTCTGGTGATCACCCTTAAGTCTCTTCGAGTCCTCTGGCAGAAACCATCAGTGATTTCTAGCAGTTACACTGCGAACCTCTCCAGCCTTATGCCTTTGGCACCTTTCACCTTTCCTTTGACATGTGGCATCAGGTGGTGACCAAACACCTATTTATAAGGAACTTTCATGAATCATGTTTCGGGGATCTGAGGATGAGGCATCTCGACTCTCCAAGTCGCGATCTCCGAAATGGAGCTTAGTTGCATGCTAGCTCCTCCCTTAAACCTTCGACAATGTGACCTTGGCTATGACCACAGGCCTAATCAAAAAGGCATTTCACAATTTTTCATTTCAGGTTTTCTCTCGTGAGTCTCCTTGACTCTTCATATTGTGAACCTCGAAATGGAACCTAGCTATGCTATCTCCTTCCTTCACATGCCCACGACGATGACCAAGCGATTATCCATAAAAGGCTTTCAAAATTCACAATTCGGGAATTTTTTCGTGAGTCTCCTTGACTCCACCACTTCCAGTACCTTAAATGGAGCCTAGCTACACTAGCTCCTTCCTCTCACATAACCACTGGTGGTTACCACGAGTTTCTCATTTAATAATTCCTGTGATGAAGGGTCTCGACACTCCAAGTTGCAATCGTTGAAACTCTGAAAATGGAGCCAGATCAACGGTTCATGCTTTCTCTTGATCGATGACTCAGATTGAATCGTTGTTTCATGTTTCACGATTTCGGCAATATTATGGTGAGACTTCACGACTCTCCATATCGTGATCTCCAAAATGGAGCTTAGTTGTTAGCGCCTTCCTCCAACTCTTGACGATGTGACCCCAACCTATGACCACTCGCTAATCATTTGATCTCTTCACTCTTCAGATCAATGGTCCACATTCTATGGTGATAGGACAGCTATCCACCACCCCGGAACTTCAGCTTTCGGGACTTTGGGGGAGTGTTGATACTAAAACTCCCGAAACTAAACTCACAGAGTGACATCATTCTTCAATCACTCAATGATGTGTCACAAGCCTATTAGTTTCCAAGTGTCATTCATATTCGTGATTTTCACGTTCCTGAAATGTCGAATCAACTTGACAATTGTCATTGCTTGATCGTGCCATGTGTCATTGCTAACGTAGGCTACCACCTGTCCTTGCTGACGTGGTCTATCACGATCTACCTCCTGGATCTAGTGGCCCAGATTCATCCTTGATCCAACGGCTAAGATTATTTCGTGATTTCTCATATTGCGAGTTAGAGATGTTAGGAGCCTCCTTCCTTTGACCTTTCAGTCAGTGAAAAAACTATCGCTTGCCACGTGTCCCTCTTGGATCAACGGTCAAGATTTTATCATGATTTTGCAACTTCACGAGCCTTCGTTGTGCCTGATCAACGGTCCAGATCAATCCTCGATCCAACGGCCCAGATCATTTTGGGATATCGCATATCGTGAGTTCAAGTGGTTAGAGCACCTCCTTCCTTTGGATTTCCTAATCTACGAAACTCCAAAATGGATTCTTTGACATTCCCTGATCTTTCGCCATGTGTCCTCTTTGATAATGGATGGACCACCTGCATTCAGGATTTTGTAAGCCCGCTTCTCCTTTCACTTAAAAGAATGTGTAGGTTCTCCTGGATCCAACGATGGTCAGACCCCGTGCTTGGATCTAACGCTCGAGATCTAACGCTCCTCCTCCTGAGATTATCCTTTCTGGGTGTTCTTTCCATCAATGACAAGTGCATCACTATTGTTCCTGTAAATATGCCAACAATCTCCCCCTTTGGCATTGATGGAAACCCTGAATGGATGCACTATTCTGCTTAGACCTCGATATCCAACTTTAGCATCCAGTCATGTTGTTATTCTCCCCCTTTGACATCAATGTCAAAGAAATACACGCTCCCCCTGAGTTGTTGCAGTAACTTTCCGGAGGTATCAGATATTCAAATAACAGAAACTCCCCCTAACAAGATGGACTCTCTTAGGTGTGAGACGGGATGACACCCAGCTTCTGATGGAGATATTCAAATGGTGTCTTGGCTAGGGGTTTAGTAAATATGTATGCAATTTGTTCTATGGTGGGAATGTAAAGAACCTGAACAATCTGATTGGTGACTTGCTCTCTCAGAAAATGGTATTTTATGGGAATATGCTTGGTCTTGGAGTGGAATATGGGATTCTTTGACACACTTATGGCACTAGTGTTATCACAATGAATTGGGATCGGTGCAGTATATTTTACCTCCAAGTATGCAAGTGTCTGAATCATCCATAATACTTGAGTGCAACAAGTAGCAACAGCAATGTACTCTGCCTTTGTAGTTGATAAAGAAGTGGAACCTTGTTTTTTACTCAACCAGACTACTAGAGAATCTCCTAAGTAGAACGCACCTCCACTCGTGTTTTTCCTTTCATACATGCAGTTATCCCAATCAACATCTTAGTACACTAATAATTGAAAATTTAGATTCTTTGGATACCATAGGCCATAGTTCATTGTTTCTTTCAAATATCTTAATATTCTTTTGACAGCTAGCAAATGACTCTGTTTAGGTGCAGACTAATACCTTCCTACCATTCCAACAACATGCATTATGTCTGGACGAGATGTTGTGATGTATAATAGGTTGCCTATCATTGATCTATATGAACTTTGATCAACATCAGGTGAGTCATCATCCTTGCTTAATTTGCATCCAGTAACCATAGGTGTGCCCACAGGTTTAGAATCTTCCATTTTCAACATTTTCAACATTTCTCTTAGATATTTTTTTTGAGAAAGAAACATGCCTTCATACCTCTTAGTAATTTGCAGACCAAGAAAAAATGACAGTTCCCCTATCATAGACATTTCAAACTCAGACTCCATGGCAGAAGCAAACCATTGAACCAATGAATCATTATGACAGCCGAAGATGATGTCATCTACATAGACAAACACGATGAGCAAATCATTACCCTTTGTTTTGATATATAGATTGTTGTCAATTGTTTCTCTCTTGAACCCTTTGTCTTGGAGATACATATCTAGTCTGTGATACCAGGCACGAGGGGCTTGTTTCAACCCATATAAATCTTTCTTCAACTTGCATACAAAGTCAGGGTTATCTAACAGCTTGAAACCCTCTGGTTGTTCCATATATACTTCTTCTTTTAAATCTCCATTTAGAAAAGCTGACTTGACATCTATTTGATAGACTTTAAACCTTTTATGACAAGCATAGGCAAGAAATATTCTGATAGCTTCTAATCTTGCTACGGGCACAAATGTTTCATCAAAATCCAGTCCTTCTATTTGAGCATGGCCCTTACATACCAATCTTGCTTTGTTCCTGACAAGTTGTCCCTGTTCATTCCATTTATTCTTAAAGATCCATTTGGATCCTATGACATTTTTACCGTCAGGTCTAGGAACCATCTCCCAAGTATTTTTTTTTCTCAATCTGGTCAAGTTCATCATTCATGGATTTAACCCAATGGCCATATTTAATGGCTTCAATAAAGTTCTTGGGTTCCATCATTGACATGAAGGCTATATGGGATTGCTCGGTGTTTTTGATTATCCTTCTCCTAGTTTGTACACCTTTGTCTTTTTCACTAATTATCTGACTTGCAGGATGATTCTTTTGATTGATTTTGGAGGTGGAATTTGATGTTGTATGTTTATTTGAGTCTGTCTGAATATTTGCATCTTCATCTGGATCAGATTCTTCTTGTTCTGATTCTTGGACCTGTTCAGCTTCAACTTCATCTATATCCTTTGTTATTGATTCAGTATTGTTTACCTCTCTTACTGGGATTCCTTCATCAAATTTTATGTCAATATAGTCAACCAATCTATACAGCCTCTTATTATAACATCTGTATCCTTTATTGTTTGTAGCATACCCTAAGAAGATACCTTCATCATCCCTATCATCATACTTTCCAAGGTTCTCATCATTATTCTTTATGTAACACTTACTTCCAAAGACTTTGAAGTGTTTGATTGAAGCAGGTCTCCCATACCACAGTTCATAGGGTGTCTTGTCAGTGTGTGGTCTGAGGTGGGATTTGTTAAGAACATGGATTGTTGTGTGTATTGATTCTACCCAGTAGGTTTGACCAATTTTCTTCTCATTCATCATTGACCTGGCCATTTTCTGCACTGTTATGTTTTGCCTCTCAACTACTCCATTTTGTTGTCGAGTTCTTGTGATTGTGTATTCTCTCTTGATCCCATGTTTATCATAGAATTCCTTGAACTCACTTGACATAAATTCACCTCCTTCGTCTTCTCTTACTGTCTTTAACCTCTTGCCTGTTTGATTCTCAGTTAAAGCCTTAAATATTTTAAATTTCCCAAATGCTTCAGCTTTTTCCTTGAGAAAGGCAACCCAAGTAAGGCTGGAGTAATCATCAATGATCATCATGAAGTAGTTTTCTTTCCCTGTGCCTTCCTATCTTTATGGTCCACATAAATCCATATGGACTAGTTGGAGTGGTTTCTCTGTTGAAGTAGAACTCTTGGATTTAAACTGTGTCCTGGTCAGGGATGATTTTAAGGATGGAAAATTATTTTAAAATGTAGAAACCTTGGAGAATATTACTAAATCTTCATATGCCAACTATAAAATGTTTGGCGATATTTTTGTAAAAATATTCAAATTTCTATGGATTTTATATAGTTTGTATAAAATTTTGGCGATTTTTAAGGTAAAATAATTGTATCCTATACAATTTGGGCGAATCATTTTTAAAATAACGAATCCATTTTTTGGAAAAACCATGGAAAATTAGCCCATGAGCGAAATTTAGCCCCTAAAATCATCCTTGGTCCTGGTTAGCTTTCCTACTTGGCAGGGTTTACACACAAACTCTTGTGGCTTCGATATTCTTGGAAGATCTTTTACTGCCTCGAGATTTTTGAGCTTCATTAAGTGATCAAAGTTTAGATGTCCAAGTCTCCTATGCCATAACCAGCTCTCATCATGTTTTCTTAGATGACACTCTTCTCTATCTTCTTTCATCACATATACAATATTTTCTATCCTTATGCCTTTATCCACCACTTGTCCTAAGTTTACAGAATTTATCTTGCAGTCCTTGGAAGTGGACACCACTTCACATCATTTGTCACACATTTGACTTACACTTAGCAGATTATGTTTCAGCCCATTTACAAGCAGAACATCTTGAGATTTTCATTTTCCATTACTTAAACTCACTATCCCTTTACCCTTGATTTTACCTGGAGCATCATTTCCAAAGGTTATGTTTCCTTATTTACTTTCACTTAGAGATAGAAACTTACCTTTGTCTCTCGTCATATGTTTGGAGCATCCACTGTCTATATACCAAGGGTTCTTTTGTCTTTGAACTGACAACACTAATCCACACTTGTCACTTTCTCTCTTCTTCCAAACCTTGTCATTTTCAGCAAAGGGATTCAAATCTGGTTCATAGTTATTTAAGCGATATTCAATAGCTTTATGTCCAAAATTATGACAGATGTGACATTTTGATTCGTTGAATAAGGGATCATAACGATTTTTATGCTTAACCTGTGTCCTTTTCCCAACCATCAAGTGATTTGCAGTCTTTGATGGTTTGTTACTTCACTGTCTCATTCTTTTTTGTGGCATATACCTATACCTTGAATGTCTTGATTGCTCATATCTAAATTTTAAAGAACAGTTTACATCTTTGTGACCAAAACTAGAACAGAAAAAACAATATCCATAGAAAAAACCTTGGTACCTGGAAAATGGTTGTCTTCTTTGAGAAGGTCGATTTCTTCCATGCTAACGATTTCTTTGAGCAGAGAGTGTATTATTTCTCTGATCTATAATTTCAATTCTGGTACCTTTTTCTTTACTCCTCCTGGTTAGTCGATTATCTTCTTTTGTTTATGCAAGTTTGTTGTTGTCATATGTTGTAGATTTGACAAACTTGATGGGTTAATTGTTACTTGGTTGACCATTGCTTGATCCCTCTTCATAACCTAGACCTGTTTTCAGCTTTCGGTTCCTTTGCTAATTCATAATGGTGGCCAATCCTTCTGAGGCTTTGATACTTGATAGATTCTGATGATACAAGGCTTGAAACTTCTCCAGCTCTTTCCTAGTTTTCACTACTTCTTCCTCCAGAGCTTCACATCTTGCCTTCTTTTCTGATAACTGTTGTTTCAGAATGTCTTTGATTTTGTTTGCCTCTTCTAATTCCACTTTTAGTAGGGAAAAGTCTTCATCAAGTTCTTTACTGCCTTTCTTGAATTGTATCAGCAATTGTTTTTGTTTTCCCATCTTAATTCTGAGTCTGTCAAGCTCTTCTAGTGCATTGATCAGTTCTCCTTTTAGGTCAACCACAACTTATTCTTCATTAGCATCACTTCCTGTGATTTTATTATCATAATCTTGTTTTTCCATAAGCATGAAGTCATTTAGTTTATCTTCAATAGAAGAGTCATTGTCTTCAATGTCTAAAGGATCATTATCATTGTTTACACAAAGACTTTTCTTCTTAAAATTATTCTCTTTAAAGAAATTTTTGTGTTTGTGCTTCTCCTCATCATCATATGTCTGATCCTTTCTTTTGTGAGGAAATTTATTTGCAAAATGACCTATCTTACCATAGTTGAAACATTTGAAAGGAAGTTTACCTTTGCATTTTCCTGATCCCTTCTTCGGTCTTCTCACAAATTTTGATTCAATTTCATCAGGCTCAGAATCCTCATTCTTATATGCTTTAAATGATGCTTCTCTGGAGGTGGGTTTATATTTAACTATTCTCATTCCATATGCAATCAACATTCCTAGAAGTTGATCAAATGCCAAGAATTTTAGATCATTAAGTTCTTCTATAGAAGAGACCTTCGGGTTGAACCTATCTGGTAGAGATCTCAAAATTTTCTGAACTAAAGAGGGTTCCTCAATTTTTTCACCAAGTGCTTTCATTGCATTTACCAGTTCTTCAACTCTTAGAAAGTACTTTCCAACAGTTTCATCCTCTTTCATCTTCATCTGTTCAAACTGTACTCTGTAGGTTTGAAGCTTGGCATCCTTTACCTTCTCATTACCTTCATAACTACTAATGAGTTTGTCCCACATTTCTTTGGTAGTTTCTAAGTGCATAACTTTTACAAATTCTGCCTCTCTAAGCCCGCTCAGGATAACATTCATAGCCTTAGCATTGAAGCTGAATTCTATCTTGTCATCCTTATTAGCTAGTACAATTGGCTTTACATAACCAGTCTCTACCACATCCCAGACATCTGCACCTAAAGCCATTATGTAGGTTCTCATTCTAACTTTCAAAAAGGAAAAGTTTGTTCCATTGAATAGTGGGGCCTTATTGGTTGAATTTCCTTCATAGCTTGACATGTTTAAGATATAGGAAAGGGGCCAGCTCTGA
>ML804914.1:36139-51864 GCA_009831015.1 Picea engelmannii | reverse complement strand
CATCATATATAAGAAAGTTTGGAAAAGAAAACAAGAACAGGTAAAGGAAGATCATATGAATGAAGGATACCCATAAGTCATACTCTCAAGAATGGAAATAGTATGAGATGAATATAAATCTATAGAGAAAAAGGAAGATGTCAGATACATGAATATTTGGAGAAGAAATGGAAAACAAGAAGAACGGATGAATAAAGAGCATGTCCCAGATATTGCAGGATTAACAGTAGTGCGAGAAAGAAAAGATGAGTAGGTGAATAAAGAATGGGCCCAAGAGATTGTACTTTTAGAAATTGTAGTGCAAGATCAATCCACGGGAAGAAATAAAGAAGTCATAGTTCAGAGAGATGATGAGTCTGTAGACGAAGAGGAAGATTACTCTACATCGGAAATGGGTATTTTTCTAAGCCACTCGGGTTGCATACTCCCAGGTAATATAAATATTGAACAGGGGGATTCAGTGTAGTAGCTACTACAGATCAGAGAACCATCCTTCGAGAAAATTTGAAGTATTTGCAGAGACAGATTCAGAGCAGTCGGACAGAAAAAAGTACAGAATGGAAGATTGATTGATCGATTGAGAAGTAGTGTTCCCACTCAAGTATCAGTTGGAAGTTACATAGGAAGATGTTTTTTATTGTACTCGGGAAGAGATATATTCAGTACAAGTTTTTCCAGATATGCAGAGTTTGATTTGCAAATAAATAATACTAGTGGACACATTTGATATGTGATGATCAGTTACAATTGTGAAGCCTTTATGATAGTACAGTAACAGATGGGTCAACATTGTGGACAGTTGAGGAGCATAATTAAGGACATATGGACAAAGATGGATTCATGAGATATTTAGTAGGTACAGAAAGCATGGGTTAGAAAAGATGCATAGATATGTATTAACAATTGGAATCGGTGGAATCAGTTGGAATCAGTTGTTCACAGAAATTTAAGCAATAAAAGGCACAACAAAATAGGAAAAGACAAACCCTTGGTAGAAGTTATCGGTAGGATATTGTTGAACAATACGGTTAAGTGAACATGAAAAGTAAATGAAGAAATCAAATTTTGAATGGGTTTTATATATGTCATAGAATTACAAGAGGAAGCACCAATGCACAATTAGCGACACTAGAAGTGAGGATAGGAAACATATACAGGTAGCCTTACTTTGATCTACATCTTGCAGAAAATTCAAGGGAAGAGAAATAATGAGAGAAAGAGATCCATAAAGGAAGATCAATAGCATGCAAATAGAGGGAGACATATTGACAAGGGGAGTTATCTTTTATCAAAGAAGGAAAGAAAGAACAATGGTATGGAAATGAAGAGAAAGAACATATGCATGAAGACAGGAGGAGAAGACCCAAGGAGAGATACCTTTTGCCATTGATTTCAAAGTGGGGGGGTGAGAAACATTGATGAGGAGAAATGGTCACAGGGGTGGCATGAGTGTTGCCATCAATGCTAAAGGGGGAGATTGTTGGATAGTTGGTTTGGAAAATTGGTTGTCATTGATTTCAACCCTTAGAGATTGATGTCAACCCTTGGAGAAGTCCAGGGATGTTGGAAAATTGATTGACATTTGTATGATCAATATTTATTATGAATTAGTTGGGTGCATTTGATGTAGTCTACATGTATCCCCAGAGGTGTGGGTATGGGACCCAAATTTGATTAAGGAATATGGACAAGAAGGATAGTGTAATTATAGGGAATATTATCATAGATGGTAGTACAGGTTGTTTCATTTCCGGTGAGACATGGAACTCCATGTGGTTCCTCATGGTTAGGGAGATATGCCCATGTAAAGTTGGAAGCCCCAAAGAGTGGTCAAGAAGCCCCTAGTCGGTTACATGTCTTAGTCAAAGGGTAAAGTGGTTACAACAAGAAATCCATCAAGTAAGGAGAGAGACTACTCTAATAAATTATAGAAACACCTCAAGGAGTCTCTCATAAGGACACATACACTTACATTGAATATCTATGTTGTGAATGTTATAGTTTATCTTTTTATTGGAAAATATAAGGTTAAATCTGACGTCAAGTCTGAATTTATGAAGGAAGGTCGAGGGTGAAAGTCTCAGAGTTGCAGAAAATGTGAGTAACCCTAGTTTCTATGGCATCTGTGAGTTGTAGGTTAGAAGGGCACAGATGTACGCAGATTGCAGTGGAGAAAAGCATGGATATTCACGGGTAGTAGTAAAGGAAGTCAGGGATCTGTGAAAATTTTGTGAAAGGGTGAGAAGATATGTTGGTATCTAGTTGTTAAGGACTGTGGAAGAAGTTACAGGTCAGTTTATAGTATAAGAGGTCATATACAGGATCAGAGGTAAGTTTTAAGGGTTATGGTGTTATGGTACATTGTTGGTGCATTTCTTGGTTTATTGGTATATGGTGTATGAAATGATATGATATATGATTGGTACATGGTATGGTATTGATGTACATGGTTGATGTGAATGGTTGGAACATGGTATGGTACAGGGGTTGATGACACAGGTTGATGCATGATACAGGTTGGTACTTGGTTAAGACACATATCTTGTGATGGTATGTTGGTTTTCTTGGTACATGCTTGGTAGTGGCATGTGTTGGTGATTTTGGACATCTAGTTGAGAGGTGTCCTTGGTGTATTATTCATATGAGAGGATCATGTTGAGTATCGATGAAAGTGACAGGTGGAACAGGTTGATGTGACAGGTTGGATACAGTGACAGGTTGATTGATATACGAGTGGTAGTGATTGTGGTAGTGACAATCTGGTCTACACTTATATTTCAGGGTGGTTGTATGGGGCAAGGAAAGGGGGTTGTATCCTCCTTCTAGTTGGAGCCAAAGAATCAGAATGTTGTAGATTCCTTCAGTTTGGAGCCTAAGAATCAGGGGGTTGTAGCCTCCTTTTGGTTGAAGCCATAGAATTCAGGGAGTTGTAGCTTCCTTTAGGTTGGAGCCTCCTTCCAGTTGCAGCTGGAGAATTTGGAAGTTGGTGCTTCCTATTAATAAATTCTTAATATATATATGAAATCATTTTGTGGTTTTCTTCCATTTGGTTTTCCACGTAAATACCGGTGTACTGTGTATTTGATGTGATGTTGTTGATGTGAAGTTTCTTATGATTATATGCTCATGATATATTGAATGAAAACATAGATGATACATTGAATGATCTCATGTCATTTTGTCTTTATTTTCGACCCCATGGATGGTTTCTTGGGAGTGCAAGAGCAGTATTCCTCAAGAGAAAAAAACTCAAGACCCAACTCTCTATATCTTGACCGCGTCAGGGACATGCATTAAAAAACGACAAGGAGCAGACTGTTATGATACCATTGATCCAGATTTATGAGAGGAATGAAATGAAACTACACATTTATAGTATTAACACAGAGACACAGTGAAAAATAACAGAGATACAATAAAACTTGGTTTCTATTAAATAAGAAATATGCTGAAAATAAAACAAGCTTGCTAGAATGGTGGCAGCTTATCTCTGAGAAGAGATATGACGGCTACGCTCATTCGCAAGAAGATGAGTACAATGAGGCTCTTAAGGAATTTTTATAATAAACATTAATTCTAAAACCCTAGACATCCAAAAACCTAACCCTGGGATATGAAGCACCAAAATTCATGTGGGCCCCGTTGGGGTAAGTTAGTACATCAACTTCTCGGGGTCGTAACTTTTGCATATGATCTCCGTTTAGGGTGCACAATATCTCATTGGAAATGTATTGACGAGGATATTAATTTAGGGGGATCAAGAAAATCCTTTGGTTTCCTTTAAGGTGTTTGATCATGAAAAAACTTCTTTTATGCCCTCAAAATGGCCCCAAAAGTTCAGGAACAAAAAAACTGTTAAATATAGTAAGTTGCCAAAATATTGTTTTGATCAAGTTAGACAAGGTGGGTAGCCACTAAGATCCTCCTGGATCAATAATACCCCCTTAGGAAGCAATGATCTCCATTATGTTGAGTGACCCCATTAGATGAGTAAATTTCTGTTGATTTGGTTGTGGGTGAGCCACTTGCCTTGGTGCAAGAGTTGCCCTGCTTTGATAACTCGATAAAGATGGATCCTCTATTGGCGAGTGTCCTTGACTTGTGTGTCCATGATCTGATCAGTGAATGCATGTTCCATGTAGTCAAGGTTGAGCTCTGTTGGTGTCAATTGTTCTTCTATATCTGAGGTGTCCAATAATCGTGGAAAATAAGGTTGAAGGAGGTCCACATTGAATATTGGGTGCAAGCCAAGGAATGGGGGAAGGTTTAGATCAAAATCATTTTCACCCATTGCCTTGGTGATGGTGTAGGGTCCATAACAAATTGGGTGAAGCTTCCGATCAGGCCTTGTAAGATGTTTTTTCTGCAAGTGTAACCAAAATTTGTCTCCCACCCGAATCTAGTGTGGCACCCAGTGTTGATCATTGTGTTGCATGTACTTGGCATTGGACTTCTGTAAAATATCTTGAACATGTTGGCAGATGTGATAGATACCCTCGATAAATCAGGTGGCCTTGTCAGCTTCATTTGGAGCATGCGGCGAATCTTCCTGGGTGGTCACAAGGGGTAGTGCAACATCCATGGGAGCTAATGGTTGAAATCCCAACCCTACCTGAAAGGGGATGTGGTTGGTTGAGCTATGTATGGCTCTCTTGTAGTTGTGTTGAACATAGGGAAGACTCTCATCCGAGGTGTGGGGGTGCTTGTAATTGTAGATGCACAATATGTGCATGATCATCCAATTGACGACCTCAGTTTGGCCATCTGTATGGGGGTGGAAGGCAGTGGACTTGGTGAGCTTGGTGTCCAACAATGACCGGAGGCTTGCCCAGAATGTGCTAAGGAACCGACTATCCCGATATAAGATAATATTTTATGGGATCCCAAAGTGTACCTAGACTCGTTCAAACAAGAGCTTGGCAATGGCCTCTGTTATGATGCTCTTCTTACAAGCATCCATAATCGCCATCTTGGAAAAGTGATCAACAACCACAAAAACATAGTCATTTCTCCACTTAGTGGACAGAAGGCCTGACATGTAGTCCATCGAGATGGATTCCCAGGGCCTGTCAGGAGTAGGAAAATGAGTGTAAAAGCCTTGTTTCTTAATGTTCGGTTTGGAAATATCACAAGCAATGTAGGATAGGATATACTTGCTGAGATCATGTCGAAGTTTCGGCCAGTAGAAATGGCACTGCAATACTGCCATTTTATTTTCCACTCTGAAGTGTCCTGCCACCCGACTATAGTGGGATTCCAAAATAAGCTTTGTTATCGCACAGTTTGTAGTTGGAAGTAAAGGAAAGATGAAAGAAGGGAAAAATGAATAAATTGGAGGCTATCCTACCACTGTCACCTCGATAGGATATCTCTTTCTGTTTAGAGTGGTAGGCTCAGGGGAGACGTCCCCAGTGACCTGGGGTTTTGAGAAGGAAAAGGTTTATGGCTAAGTAAAAGTTCCCTCCTCACAATTCACCACTGATTAGAAGTTTCGGCTAATCAACCAATAAATATAAACATAACCAGAAGTGCACCTACTCAGAACAAAGCAACAAGAAAACTATATATGTGCAAGATCACTTGTTGGTTAGTACTTCATATAATCAAGTACTTTCTTATATAAATAAATTGACCAATAATATTGATGAAGCAAATCAATGACGTACAATAGAAATGATTACAATATATCACTTCACAATAAATGCTAAATAAGATTCACAATGAGAAATAACAATTTATCATCAATGTTAAATACCAACATTCATTAGAAGAACCGACTAGCCAATCTTTCAATTGCTCATAAAGGGATTAACTGCTGCAAAGTATAAGTATAACTCAAATGGATAATGGAAGTGTTAGGGTTAGTAGGTTAATCTATACTAGGGTTAGAAGATGTTAATAATTGCTCAAGAGTATTTGGAAGTTGTGATCAAGAGCACTCAAGTACAAGGTCTTAGACTAGTGCGTTATTAGGGGAAATGGAGTCAAACTAGCTACAAAATTTGAAGGGCCAAAATGATAATGATAGGGACAAAGACAAGAGGGATATGATGGTTGAAGTTTTGTTAAGACAAGGCTTCAACCTATCAACCCTAGTGGAAGATGGCTCACTAATAAGGTGTAGTAAACTTAGGCCTTAGTGTGTCTTCCTCCTTCTTTTAGCTCAAAGGACAAAGAAAAAATGGCCAGCTTGAAGAGTGAATGGTAAGGTGTTTCAATGGAAAGGCCTTAACATTTATCTTCAACAAATAAAATGGCTCTTAGCATAACCTAGTAGGGAATTAAAACAAGGACACCAACATGTGCTTGTTTCCTAGGGTTTTATTCATCAAATTATAATAACAAAATGCAAGTAAAAATATCATAACCATTCAACAAAGGAAGGATTGCATAAATTCACTTACATCCACCAAGCATTCACTAAGCCAAACCCTAGTTGTAAACCTTCCACCAAGAAAATGCAGAAAATAGTCAACAAAAGCCTCCTTCAACAAGTGTGCATCAATAATTTCAGCCAAAAACCCCAAGGAGGGCGCAAATTTCAGACTTCACACAAGTGTGAGTGAAAGATGATGAGAAAATGAGAATAAAAACCCTCAATTTATACCATACCAATGACCTTAAATTAATTTTAGGTCACCCAAAGGCCGCAAGGCCAAAATACATAATAATATTGTTTTACACTAAATGTTATAATTTAAAAATCTAATCAAGAAAAAGTGAAGACGTCATGCCCTTTTAGGGTGACGTTAGCCCCTTTTAGGGCAATGTGGACGTCCTGGAGAAAAACGTTAGCCCTCATTGGGCCTTTGGAATCTGCCACATGTGCCAAACATGCCACAACTTCCTCCCAAAACTCCCATATCGTTGGTTGATGTCATAAGATGTCATGGGTGACATCATGGGCCTTCCAAGGCCAACTTCCCAGTGGAAAGGGCACAACCCCTCTGGGTAAGGCTCTGTCAGGATGCCTCTGGTGGAACGTCCTCTTCTTCTCTGGTGCAAACCCTCTGATCTATCTTTGCCCCCTTGTTGGGGTCTCATCATCCATCTGATGGGCTTCCAACCCCGTGGAGGTTCGAACTAATCATCTCCCCATGTGTACCTGTCCAATATGGTACCTGTATTTTGGGTGTTATCCTACACATCAACAGATACGCCCTCCATGGGCTCATAAATCACAAGGATCATAGAAATTTCAATCACATCTAATCATCAATTTTATTAAACATATGCATAAAACCCCTTTTACCTAGTCAAGTGCTCAAAGACATTATACAATATGCAAGCCAAGTTTGGAGGAAGTGACAGGGCATCCTATTGGGAAAATTCTCACTGGATGTGGGATGTTGCCAGAAGAAATCAAATCCAAGCCATGTGAGTGGATGAGGTGGTAAGGGATGTTCGAACAAGGGGTGTATTGATAGCAGGGAAATGCATGGCTTATATTTGGGTGCCTCTCTAGAAGGTGAGTTGCACCTATCATGGATGCAAATGTTTCCAAGCCCAATCATGCCTTTTATATTTATTCTTATTACTTTTTCTTGAAGAATCCAGTCAAGGGACACTGCCCTGGTGTGGTGAGAAGTTGTGGCAATGTTACCAACAAGCACTTTCACAGAAATGAGAAGGTTGGCTCGTGATGAGACCCCCTTTCTCTTGGCTATGCCACCAAGAGCCACTACCTTGGCGTGGTAACCAGCTGCTAGTAGTGTCATACTGCTAGATTCCCATGAACCTAATAGGTTGGCGCGTGATGAGACCTTCTATCCTTTAACTAGGTATTGTTTTGTTATTTTTACGGGTCCCTCTGTTCCTTGTTGGGAATCCTTTTACTTCTTTCTTCGGGATCCCTGGGCGAAGCATCTCGAGGTTTTATTTTTAGGCTTTTATCTTTTTCCAACTTATTTTTCCCTCTGGGCCTTTATCCCCTTCTTCCCACAAGGCAAGGTGAAACCCTTAAATAATTGGCCAACCCAATGCCCGGACCAGTGTAATGGGATGGATGAGCGGGGGTAAGATGGAAAGTTGTAAGTATGATGGGAGCGGACGATGACTTTTCATGAATCCCCTCAGTGGCAACTCAAAACCTATGGGAACAAGCTTACTGGGGCATCCTGTCATTCCCCCCATACATGGTCAAGTGGATAAGTATAAGGTCCAAGCACCCATTAGAAACAAAAATAACTAAATGCACATATTCAAAGGTTTTGAGGATCATAGTGACACATACCATGATACCTGGACTCATTACCTCATGGAGCAATATCCCTCTCTGCTACAGGACCAGGTCAAGGTGATGGATGTTGTTGTTGCTGACAAAGTGGAGGTGCTGAAGGAAGAAAATATGGGCCCTCCAGGGCCATGATCAAGTCGATCTGGCTCTCAGTACTCCATGTTTAAGACCTGTGGGCCTCGAGACATAATCTCCTTAGTTATCCCTAAAATGGGGGGATAACATCTGGCTCCAACTCGAGGACATGTGCTCATCGTAGAGCACATGAGAACCTCAGCATATCTGGCATAACCTGTAACCTACTTGATCTCAACATTAAATTATTAGCAATCCTTTGGGGTGGTGATATCACCCCTAGCTCATATATATAAAAGAATAAAATCATATATACAAATGTGAAAGCAAACTATTCTAACATGAAATGCAAATGGTATATACAATGAATCCAAATGCCTACTTACCTGTACTTACATGTTGGTTGGATGTTAGGTGTAGTCAAACGACCAGTGAAACCAATCTAGTAATTTCCCGCAATACCTGCCTTTGTGCTTCATCATAAACCAAATCAATGATAAGTCAAGCACAAAAATAACATGGGTTAGAGATTGAATCGTATCATTGGAAATAATAAAGTCTAACTCATGGAGGTGGGTGGGAGGGATAAAATCATGCCAAGTCATCCTTTGAGGAAAGTGCTCAATCCACTGTAGGAAGGTCTGTGAGCTAGCTACCTAGGATGTTCTCATAATTCTAAGCCCTGGAAGGGATTGAAAAGGATCTAGTAGATGATTGGAAAACTCCTAAGGGAAAGTTGAAGAGCTAATATGACAGACTTATTCTTGAAGTATTCAACCAACCCTTGGACTCTAGGGTTTTCCCTAGAGGAACCTCAATACAAAAGACGTGTCTCCCAACTACACCTCTAGAGACACAACAAAGTAAGGTAATCGAAGGAGGCTGGAGAAAGTTGTCACAAGGATCCCTCTTTAGGAAAACAATGTCCTTACTCCTATCAAGACCTGAGCACAACGGTGGTTGATAATATTCTTCATGGAATGAATTCAAGTTCTCAGAGGAGTACTGATCAAAACGCTCAAGGTAAGACCGAAAATCATCAGGAAAACATGGTACTAGGTCATCCTTGGGTGTTTGAAAAGCATGGGTAGATATATCATGTCCTTGTTGCCACTGATCAAAATCAAAAGTATCATGTAGTGATAAATGTGAAGGAAACACTTGGAACTGATTCTCAACGTCATAAATGGGGTCCATATCAAAACCAACTACATCCAATTTACATCTTCCAACATGTATGAACTCATTAATGTTATTAACCATATCACTATTTGTGTCATAACATCAAGGATTTCAAGCATCCAAGGGCTCATCTATCTCCTCCTCGTTTCCCAAATCATAAAGTAGAGAATCATCAAAATTTTAGAGAGGAAGGTGACTTACTGTGTTTGTTTCTTCTTGTGCAGGAGCTTTGAGGACTTGGGTGTCTTTAGCGTGCATCATTGTTTCATCCTCATGAGTTTCCCCTTCATCTTCAACTATACAACAAGGAAGATATACTTCATTCGAGGATTTCATTTCTTCTTCCTTCTCTGAATCATAACACAAGGAATTGTTAGGTTTCTGAAAATTAAAATGACTAATCTCACTCTCTTCTTCTTATGCAGGATAAGTAGGCTCTTGGATGGCTTCATTAGAGGGAGGAGCGTCAATCAATACTTCATTATTGTGCGTGATGTCTTTAGGCTCTTGTTCTTCAGCGACATCTTCATTATTCTCGACAGAATAATGAGTAATCTCTTTCTCTTCATCATGGGATTGGAAAACACCTTTAGGATCCTTCTCTTCAACCTCTTGTTGGTCGATGGTTTGTTCCCCTTCTTTTTGGAAATCAACAGTAAAAATTTTAAGGGAAACTCATCTTTCCAAACCAAGATTGTCTGGGGTACCTTTAGGGTCACTGATTTTGGTCCCTAGGGAGAAAATCTGTTTCCCCTTGGACAAGGAGAGATTTACCTCGATTTGCATGGCCATGTTATAAGCTTCGTTGAGTGTTTTTGGTCTCTTCTTACTTAGGAGGAACCCTAGATGTACCAAGAGTGCATTGGTAAAGCGATATACAAGGTACTTGTCTTTAGGATGATGGTTTCCAGAAATCTGATATAGCAATCTGTTAAACCTATTCCGGAAATCCCTGACAGTATCATTTTAGGGTCACTTGCTTGATGGAATTCATAGATGGACCAGATGGCACAATAGCCCGTCATGAAGTTGGAAATTGATGATAGTTGAGTTTGCACCCAAACCCTGGTAGGTTTTGGTGAAGTCAGGATTTGCCTCATAAAGGTGGAGGCAGTTGGAGGTCTCGTGGCCAAAAGAAGTGAGCACTGTGGTGAGTGTCGCGACTGAAGGTCAGCTAGGGAAATCAAAAACTCGGTTGGTACTTCATGTTTTATACTTGATTTTGAGTTGGAATTGCTGCAAATATCTGGACCACTTCTAATGGTTGTCATTCTGCAATTTTCCTTGTGTCTGCATGAACTGTAGCATCTTATGATCAGTGTGGATGATTGTCTCCTTCCTAAGAATGTAATGCCTCTACTAGAGGTAGGCATGCATAGTGGAGTACATTTCTTTGTCATAAGTAGGGTACTTACTAAGGACATCTGATAGTGTCTCACTATGATATGCCACAGGGTGGTCGTGTTGAGTGATGACTACGTCCATAGAATAGTTTGAAGTATCTATCTCGATCTCGAAGGGTTGTTGCAGGTCAAGTATTGAAAGCACTGGGGCAGAGCACAAGCGTTGCTTCAGATCATCAAATTCTTTCTTCTAGGACAGGCCCCACACAAATTTTTCCTTACCACCACCTCTGGTTATTTGGTTGAGGGCCCATGAAATATGGGAGAATCCCAACATGAACCTTCGATATAAATTGCCAAGGCCTAAGAAGCTTCGAAGCTCAGTGAGTGTGGTTCGGTCTAGACAGTCATGAATGACTTGTATCTTGGTTGGATCAACATGCACACCCTACGCATCAACAATGTATCCGAGGTACTGGACCATGTCCATGCCGAAGGAAAAATTTTCCAAGTTGGCATATAGCTTGTGTTGTCGCGGAGTGTGCAGAACCTATTGAATATGTTGCAAGTGTTCTGCCCAAGTCTTATTGTAGACGAGGATGTCATCCATATACACCACCACAAAATAATTAGTGAAAGGTCGCAAGATATTGTCCATCATCCTCATGAAATTTATTGGGGCATTTTTCAAACCAAAGAGCATGACTAGCCATTCAAAAATACCTTGTTTTGACTTGAAGGCAGTTTTCATACATTTGTCAATTCTATTGGGACCTGATGGTATCTAGACTTTAGATCAATCTTACTGAAGTATTTGGCCCCCTTGAGTTGATCAAGGAGATCGTTGATTCAGGGAATCGGGTATCGGTTCATAACTGTGATGTTATTTAGGGCACGGTAATCAATGCAGAGTCGCCAAGTCTCGTATTTCTTCTACACCAGCACGATTGGGATTCCACAGCGTGATGACCTGGGTCAGATGTGCCCCTTGTGGAGAAATTCTTGGATATGACGCTTGATCTCCTAATTTGATATCAGAGAGTGGTGATAGACTGGCCCATTGTATAGGAGTGCATCGGGGGTCATTTCAATGGGATTCTTGACCTGACAGTGCAGAGTTACCCTAGTAGGTGATGAGAAGATGTCTTTGTATTCTTCCATGATATTATCCACTTTCTTTTGTTGTGTGGAGAGGTAGGTATCGGAGGCCATGGATGTGGTTGCAACCTTTCTCCCACTCTAAGAGAAAATCACGAAGAAGAAAAAATTCTCGGCCTGAGAAATGACCTTCTTGCATTGCTTGGCAAAGATCAAGGAAATAACACTAGGTGGGACTGCCTCGGGTATCCTGTACAATTTCTTGTTCAAAGTAATAATAACACTGCGAGGCATAGACTCATATACAACATGACGTTTCCATAAATAAGGTTGGTCCAAAAAAACATCACAAACTTCAAGGGCAGAAACATCACACAATACATCATCTTTGAATGGCTTGATGCCATATGAAAAGCAGCATTGTTGGCTGACGTGAGCATCGCTTCTTTGACGGAGCCATCTGATGGTGTAGGGATGCAGATGTAGCATTTTCAGCAGGGATAGATGCTTGATGAATTCTACTAAGATGAGGTTCTTCTTGCTACAATTATCAATGATGAAGATCAGTGGAGTGCCTTTTACCCACATCTGTGAATGAAAGAGGCGATCACCTTCCTCTTTCTCATTAGGTTCATCAGCATCAAGCGAGAGAGGTCTGCATCATCAATGGCATCTGGAGGACAGTATCGTCAATATCATCTTGAAACATTGGCTAGCATATTTATGATTCATCGGAAGTTTTCTTCATCGGAAGCATCATCATTCTCGAAGGAATGTTATCATCATCTGCATCAAATATGTATCATTAAAAATGATACCTCATCACAGCACTAGGTTGGCACATCACAGTACTACACTGGCTCAATGTCACAGCGGTTAAGCTGGTAGCTCAGTGTCAGTCACATCTTTCTTTACGTCTAACAACTAGGTCAGAAGCAAGGAATGTCACCATCTCACTTTACGTCTAACAAATAGGTCAAAAGCGAGGAATCACAACATCATGCTTTACGTCTAACAACTAGGTCAAAAGCATGACTCATCTTGCTTTACATATAACAACGAGGTCAGAAGAAAGGAACACATCAACATCTCGCTTTACGTCTAACAACGAGGTCAAAAGCGAGGAATCATCTTGCTTTACGTATAACAACTAGGTTAGAAGCAAGGAATCAGCGGCGTCATGCTTTACGTCTAACAACTAGGTCAGAAGCATGACTCATCTTGCTTTACATCTAACAGCGAGGTTAGAAGAAAGGATCACACAGCGTCATGCTTTACATATAAAAACAAGGTCAAAAGCATGATTCATCTTGCTTTACATCTAACAGTGAGGTCAGAAGCAAGGATCACACAGCGTCGTGCTTCACGTCTAACAGTGAGGTCGGAAGCATGACTCATCTTGCTTTATGTCTAACAACTAGGTCAGAAGCAAGGAATACATATACTCCCCCTTTTAGGGAGGGTCCTTTCGGACTCTACCAAGCTTATCTCGAAAGTGTTCAAACTTTACATGAGATAGAGGCTTAGTCAACACATCAGCAACCTGTTCATCCGTGCTAATGTACTGGAGCTTCAAGGCTCCTCTCTATACCATGTCGCGGATGAAATGATAGCAAATCTCTTTGTGCTTTGACCTGTCATGGAACATAGGATTCTTTGTCATTTTAATGCAGCTTTGATTGTCACATAGAATCACGGTTTCTCTCTTCTCCAAATGAAATAGGCCTGTCAGCAACTTTCGAAGCCATATAGCTTCGCAGCTAGCAGAACATGTGGCAATGTACTCTGCTTCCACTTTGCTGAGAGAAATACTGGATTACTTCCTACTCTCCCACAAGATCATAGTTGATCCCAAACTGAAACAGCATCCGAAAGTGTTTTTTCTGTCAGCAACGCTTCCTGCCCAATCTGCATCAGTATATCCACTCAATGTGAAGTCATGATCTCCATCATAACTGAGACCATAATCCATTGTACCTTTAAGGTACCTTATCACATGTTTTGCAGCCACTAGGTGAACACGTCTGGGCTCTACCAGAAACTGACTCAAGGTGTTCACTACAAAACAAATGTCTGGTCTGGTGTTCGTCAGGTACATCAGCAATCCAATAATCTGTCTGTACAGAGTGGCATCTATCAAATCTGACGAAGTATCGACCAGTAGCGTCAACTTCGCTTTCATGGGAGTATTCATGGACTTGCATTCTAGCATGTCGAATCTCTTTAATATTTCGACCATGTACTTCCCTTGGTTAAGGACGATTCTCTCTGGACTCTGCCATACCTCAAGGCCTAAGAAGTAATGCATTAGACCAAGGTCTTCCATTTCAAATTCTACGGCAAGTCTCTGTTTACATTCAGCGATGAGATTTTCTTCTCCAGTTAAGAATAAGTCATCCACATACAGTAATAGTACTACTGGTTCATTATCCATAATTTTGAAGTAGAGATTTGAGTCTGCTTTACTCTTGGTAAATCCCAATCTCGTCAAGAAACTATCTATACAGCCATACCAAGCTCTGGGAGCTTGCTTCAACCCGTATAAGGATTTCTTCAATTGACAGACATGAGACTTCCTGTCTTCAACCTCAAATCCTTGGGGTTTCTCTATATACACTTCCTCTTCAATAACACCATTTAGGAAAGTTGTCTTCACATCCATCTAGTGCATCTTCCACTTCATCTTGGCAGCAAGAGATATAATGGTTCTGATCGAAGTGTATCTAGCCACAAGATCGAATGTCTCTTCATAGTCAATACCTTCCTTCTGCGAAAATCCACGAGCGACAAATCTTGCTTTATATTTCTCAATACTTCCATCAGCAGCATGTTTTATTTTGAAGAGCCATTTTGATGATACCACATCCTTACTTTTTGGTCTAGGAACTATTTCCTATACATCACTCTTTATTATGGATTGGTATTCCTCTATCATGGCATCTACCCATTCCTTCTTCTGGATGGCCTCTTCAAATCATGTGGGTTCTTCATCAAGTAGATTGCACACCAAACCCATGTAACTAGAGAATGGCTTTGGTCTCTTCACCTATCTTGTGGTTCCTTCTGGAACACCATACTTCTCTCCATCTTGAATAAGCTCTCTTGCCCAAGCAGGCTTTCTTCTATGGGAGAAGGTCATTTGAGGAGGTTCTTGAACTTCTATTATATCATGATCTTGTTAAGAACCTGAATAGATCTACAAATATTATCACCACAAATACTGAATACACAATAGATCCACAAATCAAGATAGAAAAAACCACACTATATTATATCAAACCCTTGAGGTAGGGCAACACCATACAATGGATCCTATTATGGAAGGGATACTCTCCTGTTCACTTGCCTCTTCGAGGGGGAATCCTCCTATTGAGCTACTGCTCCAAATACAATACTTCTCTTCATGTATCATTACATTGCTTGAACCCCTTTATATAGTGCTACCATCACCTAAGAACATTCTAGAGGAGGAATCTTCTAGAAGTAGAACCTTTTAAGAAGTCCTCTTACATTTATTATATCTAACTACCATAGTGGGCCTTATTTAATAATATAGTGGACCTAGTCCACCTAACATTGAATGACCTCCACTATTATCACTATGGGCCCTCTGGGCCCCCCTACTACCTCTCTAGTTACCTTACATTTCATCCCCCTTATGAAAGCGTTGTCCTCAACGCTTGATGTACAACCATATACCAGGGTCCCATGGATAATTGTGGACCGTAATGCTGAAGAAGACTGAAGAACCAAAGTCCCATGTAGAAAAGAAATCCACCATGCTGAAGTAG
>ML804913.1:56236-75493 GCA_009831015.1 Picea engelmannii | reverse complement strand
GCGTCATGTTCTAGTGTGTTTTGTTCTAGATCTAAGAGGATTTAGGGAGATCAGTTAGTGTCCGCACCTACCGATTTATCCAATAGCAACCTCTCATGTTGTTGAATAGACCACTTGACTGATATATCTTAGATCCAAAGAAGGACCTAGTGTTAATGATTGATTGCAATACACTTGAATTAATAGTTTCACTAAAACCTTAATAAAACTAGCATTAATCAACTAAATAGAAATAAAGACAAAGAGAAAAAAATATATACTTATAAATATTTCTATTTATTAAGTGATACAACCTCTATTAACATATTTATTACCATAAGTATCCAAAAATCAAGTCATATTGCAAGTCATAGAACCACACTCTATGTGAATTTTCTCTAACCTTTTAAGAGTTGTGCACTAAGCATGAAAAAGTGCTTCATTTAAATGTATTATGTCATTCAACGCCACGACACATAAAGGAAAAAATTAAAAGGTGAATAGAAATGGCAAATTTTGTTCTTTACTCACTCACACTTAAAATAATAACTCATAAGAATGAATAACTGATGATATATCTAATACTTGATTTGATATTTTATTATACAAGTAATAATGTAAGTAATAAACATTAAGAATACCTTTTAATAATGTAAGTAATAAACATTAAGAATACCTTTTCAAAAGATAGTCGAAAATGTTTTATTCCCTGGAAAATGTATCAAGGTCGCCCAAGTATCATACCCATGAGCTCATTTAATAACCTAAAGGAGAGTAATCTTACTTTTATGTTTACTTCAAAGTTAAGAAAGGATCGATGCCTTTTAGTAAATAACTATTCATAAATTTTGATAAAAGGGAGGTGTGATCATCATCTTAAAGTAAGAAAACTAACTTTAATAAAAATATCAATTATTTTATTCGATGTACCTCTAAGTTCAATTTTAGATGCAAAGTATTTTCTCTACTTTGACCATAAAAGGTTACAACCGACGAAATTTGCAAAGTTCTATACATTTCGTTTCACCCATTTGTTTATAAACTACATTTTAATGTCGAGAAGATGAAACTTAGCTTAATTTTTAATAAGTATGACGAGTTGAATTTAGGTTATTTATATTGAAGATATCATGTTTCGATTACTAATCTATAACTTAATTTTGTGATATCTCGTCTTAATCATTAATTTATAATTTAAGTTGGGGATATCTTATTTAATATAATGGTTGATTGGTTGTGGGATTGATATGTTTTTTTATTCATCTCTCCTCTTCTTTCGTTGTATGGCTTGTTATTGAGTGCATGTGTTTGTGAATAATAAAGTCGAATGCTCCATGAATAACATCTTGGAAATTCTTCTACGACTATTAAATCCTCTTTTGTTCTTTATTTCTTATCCCATAGTGGTTTCAAGGATTAGTCTCTAACAACTTAAAGGTCTCAAGGTCCAAGTATACCATGATTCGTATTCCAATGGGTGTTTCTATAGTGGTAGTGTCCCTCCTAATGACATAATGGTGCATTGGTTGTAGGGTTTGATATGCTTTCTTATTTGGCCTTCCCATCCCTTCTTTTTGTAGCTTGGATGTTTTGTGTGTGTGTGTGAACAACAAATTAGATACACTGTGGGTAACATATTTGAAACACTTCTACAATTATAAAATATCATGTCCATTTCTCTTTCTATCCCACATTGGTCATAATGATTAGTCTTTAGCAACATAAAATCCCTGGTATGTCATGATCCTTATACAAATGGAGGTTTGTCCACTAATAGTACCCCTCCTCTAACATAATGGTTGATTGACAATGGGAATATATATTCTTGCTTAATTTTCCTTCCCTTCCCTCCTTCACATGCCCACAACAACATGGGCATCCACGATGATAGTGGACATCAATGATAATTCATATTTTCCTTGAGAATTGTGTTGTGCAGTGAAAACACAATTTGTAGGGAATTGTGTTTAGATCAAAATAAAGTGTTCATATTTCCTCAATTAAGGGCTTTAGCATATGTTTTAAAGAACCATGTTTGAGGTCCTATGTTGACATAGGCCCTAGATCATATTTGAAGGCCCTCAATGGATATCTTAAGACCTCGATCAAAGGATTAAAACCTCAATTGAGGTTTATGGTCTATAGAGGCCATTTCCTCTCTCTCCACTTGTCAAAAAGTGTGACATAGACCCATGGATTCATCCTTGATATTGACCTTTCCTCATTTTGGAAATTCATTAACAATTGAAAAAATCTTTATCCTTCTATCACTTCTATCCCACATTAATTCCAACAATTTTTTTGTGGTAATGTACAGACCCAAAGAACTTCCTTCATCTTGAAAATGCTTTTATGATCCGGATTATTTTCGGCACGAAATGAGAGCGAAGATATAATAAAGAAATGCACAGAGATATTGCAGATATTCAATAATATAACAGAAATGTATCAGAGATGCAACCATAAACAGAGATATACAGTAATACACGATTTCTATTAATCATAGAAATGTACAGAGACTGTAAAAATACAGAGTGAAAGACTCGCTAGAATGGTGGCAGCTTATCTCTGAGAAGAGATGTGACGGCTACTCGCATTCGCAAGATGATGATTACAATGAAGCTCTGAAGGCCCTTTTACAATAAACGGGAATGCCAAAAGTCCTAGACATCCAAAAACCTAACCCTAGGAGATGAAGNTCCCAGGGTCGTAACTTTTGCATATGATCTCCGTTTTAGGCGTGTGATAGCTCGTTGGAAAGGTATTGTCGAGGAGATTCATTTTGGGGGCTCAATCATGCCTTCGGCTATCATTGAGAACCTCGATTTTGAAAAACCTTCATTTGGACCCTCAAAATGGCCCCGGAAGTTAAAACCTACTAAAAATAGTAAATTGCCAAAATGGCCAGAAAACTGTTTTGAGCCATTTGGAAAAGGTGGGTGGCCACCGATATCCACCTGGATCATTTTACAACTATAAAATCTCTGTCCATCTTTACTTTCTATCCAACTTTGATTTCAAAAATTGATTTACGACAACATATAAACTCAAATTATCATAAACTATATACCATTAAAAATATCTAATATATTTTCTTACTCAACCATTTTTTATTAAACATGTATCTATTGAGCATCCTCAAATTGATTATATACCTACAATATCCCAAATTGTTGTCATATATGAACCCTACACCAAAAAAATTGAGAGAGTAAATAAAATTTCATTTCTCAAAACCATAACCCAAGGCATAAGTAAATAAATAAGACGTTATTTCTCAAAATTTTAGAACTAAGAGTCGAAGACGTTACATCACTAATAAATTTGTTAAGAATCTAAAATTATAGAAAACCCATTGATACGATATCGTGCCCTAAGTTTAGTATTAAACAAGATTGCAAAATAGGTTAAAGTTGGCCAATTTTAACGAGGGCATTTTTTCGTACCCTCAAGGCCTTTTGAAACAATTTGATCATTGTGTACTTTGGCATCTATCACACTTTTCTAGAACAGAACTAGAACACTAAAGTATTTTTTTATTCTTTGATATTTTTGACTTATTGACCATTGTTTAAATAGGATAAATTGAAAGGTACAACTAAGACCACTACCCTTTATTAAAATGAGAATATATCTCCCTTGCCCAAAGCTTCTTTAGTAATACCTTTGCCCATTCTCCTTTTTCTTTTCTATTGATTTTGGACTAAGAAATCACCCTTTTAAGAAGCGAATGTTTGTGTGATGTAGGAGTGCTTGTAACCTTTGTAATTTTATTAGCATTGCCCTCCACTAGTGTGTTTTTTTAAGTTCTTTTGACACATCACACCATAGGGTGGTGTCTTTCTGCCTCCTTCATGCCCCCTTGCTTTTGTGTCTATTTTTTTTTTCCAATTAAAAGCCCCTCATCTCCATTGGTGCTGTACCAAAGTTATTGATGTGCTTAGAAATGTTAAGCCCCTCACCGCCCATCTTAAAGACCTACCTACTTATACATGGCAAAACTTATCCACATGTACCATACTAATGGAAAAAGAATAATATTTTTGGCTTTAACACTTTCCTCCTAAGCCGATACGTCTTTATGGCCTTTGAAGGAACTTTATTTATGGGTATATATATATATATTATATTTTCTTTTTCGATAATTATATATATACTTTGTCCCTATCCTCTTCTCTTTCATTAATATGAAAAGGAATGCTTTTCTCTAAAGTTTTTCTCATTCCATAAATAAGGTATCCCTATTTTCTAAAATTACTTTTAAGCATTTAACATTTTAAAGTAATTTGAGATGGATAAGATTTATATATTATTGTACACGTAGACGTAGTGATATTTTTAATTAAAAATAAGAAAAACGAGATTTAAAGTTTGTATATAATGAAAAGAAATTTATTAATAAAATCTAAACATATGTAAAATAATAAGAGGTAATTTTTAGTAAAATATGTGAAAGGAATAAATTTATATAATATAATAAGAGATAATTTTTAGTAAAATATGTGAAAGGAATATTGTAAAGTATTCTGAGTAATATATAAAGATTAATCTTAACTATAATTTTATTATGAATTCCATTTTTCTTTATATTTGATGGATTCATACTTAAGATGGATTTACATTGGTCTTATATAACTTACATTTAATACATATAGTTATTGCATTATTACGTTTTAGCATTTTTTTTCTTTGTGGTTTACTGTGGTGGGAATCCCTCCTAAATCCGTAGAACATAGGAGGTTGGCTCACAAAGAATAGCATGTCAACCCCCAACCAATTGAGTCACAATCACTTGACATTACTTTTTAACATTTTAAGATTTATTTATTAAAATTTAAAGATATATTTGGTGATAGTGGACGTTAACCATCATCATCATTATAGAGAGAGTGCTTTCAACTTTAAATTAGGAACAATATTGTAATATTTTTTTTTAAATGCTATATGGCAACTCCAATTGAGCATAAAAAGAATTACACATCTCTCTCATATTACACTATGAAAAACACCTCTCCAAATAATAAAAAAATTACATCCACATAAATTATAAAAAATTTATAATGTTCATACCTAAATCTTTTTAGATCATTAAAAGTCAATAATATTAGTATATGAATTTCTTAATCATAAAAAGTTTGTAATATTAACCTTTATTTTTTTAAATTTGATATTTAATTTAAAATAAGTTTATGTTAATTATTTCATATAAATTATAAATTTGCATTTCATATTGTTTTTTTAAATTAATGAAAAATGAAAAAAATGAATCACAATAAAAATGGATGGAAATAGATGCACTATAAATTACTCACACTTTTTTTAAAAATCATTTTAAAAAAGTAAATCTTTTAATCTTTTGATATTATTGAAAATGACTCGAAAAAATATCACAACATAACACAATTATTTGAAACTGACATTTAACCTCCTTCCATTTTAACATGTTATCTTAGTGACACTAAGTACAACTATCTAAATAGCTATCCAATTTTCTTAAGATTTGTATGGAATTGTCATAATGGCTTAACACTCAAAATCTATCATTTCCCTCTTTTATATAATAAAACAAAATCAGTTACCATATTTATATGAAATTGTGATACATGGCTTAACAACCAAAATATATCATCTCCCTCTTTTATATTATAAAACAAAATCACTTCCAATATTTCATACTATCCATTTTATATGTTTGTTTTCTAATATATTTATCTAAAAAATTTAATAACTTATTAAAATATTTTTAATAAAATAATTTAGATGTGTTTTTATATGTTTATTAAACATAATAATAATAATAATAATAATCTATTTTTTGGTGTATGAGACTTTCTTATTTGTGGAACAAGGAAGCGACATACCCTACTCTATTCTACCTCTTCAAATTTGAACATGTGTGACCTCATAACCAATCCTTAATAACTTCATATTTTAGATAAGTTTTTACAATATAAAAAACTATCTTTTAGAACATTTTAAATTGTTTGGACAATAAAAGCACTCTCCATGCTAAAATCCAACTAATGGTGGCATAAAAGAGAGGGAGAAAATGTTAATAAAGCTCTTGTTGACACATTTAATAGGTTTTTAGTTTTTAATACTTTTTTTATGGACGAGATTAAATATGCCTAGAATATTTTTAGTCGTCACAATAAATGAATGGCTCTAATTTCATCCATTAACTTCCGAGCTGTTATAAAGACATTCCTTTATATGTTTACTTTTTTACATTTACCTAATCGTGTTTAAAAATTACTGTGTTCACTAACTTATTGCCACGTCTACCTGATTAAAAAAATTAAAATATTTAGGTGACCACGTTTATGTGCTAGCATCACCAGTCGTCACTCGGAAATTTAGTTAGCCCCTGTGCTAGTTTAAATTATAATAGTAATTTAGAAAGATGATTGGTTGAGGAAGAAGTTTAAATTTTACTATATAAATTTTTGTCTTTTTTGAAATTGTATATATGTGTGTGAGAGAAAATTAAGCACCTTAAAAACCCTATTACATCTAGATTGTACAATCTGTACATCCAATAATTACGATACTAATCATTTTTTTAAATTTTAACCAAATTTTTCAAGCATGTTTAAACTACACTCTTCTTTGTACAGTATTCAACATTTTTAGAGAGCTGAATAGATTTACATATTACTTCTTTGTGCAGTATTCAACATTTTTAGAAAGCGGAATAGATTTACATATTACTTTGTGCAGTATTCAACATTTTTAGAGAGCTGAATAGATTTACATATTACCAACTAGTCAAACATGTATAACTAACATTTTAAGTTAGGTATCATTACATTATGTTTTTGTAAGTGGTCAAACGTGGCTAACTAACATTTTAAGTGAGATGTAATTATATTATTGTAATTGGTTTGAATAGCAGTGTTTTATGGGCTTATGTAATGTCGGCATGTCACAAGCCTTTCCGGGACCCTTTCTTCCAACACAAACACAAACCCATGGGACCATGATGCTCTTTAGACTGAGGCATCAGACATACGAATACACACATGAAATTTAAGAATATTGCTTTTCCATTTCATAATGCAATGTGTACTTAGCAAATAGATATGATCGATCAAAAGGAGGGTTTTGTTAGCTCTGTAATCCTTCCATATATTTACTTTTTTACACTATTCCCACCTTTGAATTTTCACCATACTTTGCTTCAACATTATCAACAAGCATAGTTTATGATTTGATTTAATATTCGTCCGGTTAAGTCGAATTTCAGTTTGCTTTTAAAAGATAAAAAAAGAAATTTAAATTTGGGGTGACGAAATTCAAGTTCAAACGTAACTGCAATGGGCACGTCTCCCAATCAGACGGCTGGGATGATTATCTACGTAAGGTAATGTACACGAGAATATTTCGATAGAAGCAGAGTGCGAGTTTTGGGATCGAGGCAGGCAGAGGATGTTTAACCTGCCAAACAATATTTTAACCTAATCAACTAGGGTTTTGAAAAAGTATAGAACACGTTCTCCGTTTTAATAAACGTTTTAGGTGGACAAATTTGATTTTTAAGATATGGCTATAGGAAAAGGTATACTTGTGACATACTCATTAAGTATATTCATCGACTTGTCTGTTTTTTGTGTGTATATATGTAGAGTGAAGGTATTCAGTATGCAGAGACAAAAGGGGAAGATAAAATTCCCTTTAGTTTTTTTTCGCAGTTCGATAAGAGATGGGAACGTTGGAAGTGGGACCTGTTCAGTCATGTTAGCTTTAGCTTCTGTGTGTATATATGCCTGCAAGGTATTAAAAGAGGCAAAGAAAGAAAGAAAAGAAAGAAAGTAGCAGGAGGCTGTAAAAATTCCTCTTGGCCGAAAAGCAGCCTTGCGTTGGAATAAAAAGGAAAAGGAAGGAGAAATCAATCAGAGGGGTTGCAACTTGCTTACTTGCTTGTTCTCCTGGGTTTTAAGGGTTTGCTGGCTGAGTATATACAATTGATTATGAAAATGAGCAAGAGCAAGCTGCAGAGCAGAAGAAGCAGCAGCGAGAGGGAAGAATAAGCAAGTATATTTGTGTGTATATCGATCTGACTGGGTTATATGTGTTTGAGGTTTAAGAAACGTGGGCGGGGTAGAGCTGGAGAATATCAAGACATAGAGAAATAGTAGAGAATTGGAAACCTTTCAGAGCATCACAGACCTGGGTTTAATATGGTTCTGTGCTAGTTTGGGGTTTGAATTTTGCACAGATCCAGGGTTGGTTTAATATGATTCTGTGCTTGTAGCATTTTGTAGGTTTGGGATTGGTTTGGTTATATTTTTTGGTGGGGCGGGTGAAGTTCTCTGAGTGAGTAATGCGCGCAGGAGGTTGCACGGTTCAGCAGACTCTCACGGCGGAGGCTGCGGGCGTTGTGAAACATGCGGTGGCGTTGGCCCGGCGGCGGGGCCATGCCCAGGTGACGCCCCTTCATGTCGCCGCGACGCTTCTGGCGCCCGGCGCGAGCGTGCTGAGGCGGGCGTGCATGAAGTCCCACCCGCATTCCACCTCCCACCCGTTGCAATGCCGGGCGCTGGAGCTGTGCTTCAACGTCGCACTCAACCGCCTGCCAACCGCGGCCGGGCCGCTCGTGCAGGGCCAGCCCTCTCTTTCCAACGCCCTGGTCGCGGCCCTAAAGCGGGCGCAGGCACACCAGAGACGGGGCTGCCTGGAACAGCAACAGCAGCAGCCGCTCTTAGCGGTGAAAGTGGAGATGGAGCAGCTCATTATATCCATCCTGGACGACCCTAGCGTCAGCCGGGTCATGAGAGAGGCCGGGTTTTCGAGCACTTTCGTTAAGAACAACCTGGAAGAAACCGTCGCAGTTTTTCCCTCTTTCGATCCCAAAATCAAGCCCTTGCCCGATCATGCCGAGATGAGAACTCCCAGCAGCAGCGGCAGTTTACTGTACACGAATGCGGGGATGACAATGAACATGAACTATAACAATTTCTTGGGCCTCGATAACTCAGGCTCGATGATGAGTCGAATTAGCAGTGGGAACATAAAAAACGAGGATATAGCAAGCATCATGAAAGTTTTGCTGAGAAAAGGAACGAGAAGGAATCCTGTAATTGTAGGAGATTGTTTGCTTAGCACAGATAATGTAGTTAAGGAGCTCATGTTCCGGGTCGAAAGAGGAGAGGTCCCGGAGCCGCTCAGGGTGGTCCGTTTTGTCAGTCCTCAGTTTTCGTCACTTTCTCTCAGGTTATGGAGCCGGGAAGATGTGGAGCACAAACTTGCGGAGCTCAGAAGGACCATTAACACCTGCCTTGCCGGAGGTTCGGCTATTATTTATGCTGGAGATCTGAAATGGGTAGCTGATCGTGATGAAAAAGTAGATGGATTCTGCAACAACAATAATAAATCTGGTACTAGTAATGGTTACTGCCCCGTTGAGCATATTATAATGGAGTTGGGACGAATCCTTGTCAGCTATTCTGAGAGCCGAAGGCTCTGGTTAATGGCTACTGCAACTTATCAGACTTTCATGAGATGTCAGATGCGGCAACCGTCTTTGGAAACTCTCTGGGGACTTCACGCGGCTCCGATTCCTTCTGGAGGCCTCAGCTTGACTCTCCAAGCCAGGTAACTAATTCATGYTTTAYTTATTTCCATCTCTAAATCTAGTCATGAAATTCACTCCTACAAGGTTCTCTCGATTATAAGGTGCTTTCGATATCTATAATTTAAATGCGCTTCTGCTAGTAAATTAGGAATTTGTATGGCTCCTGGAATCATGAATTTCAATGTTTGTTCTAGTAAATAAGAAATTTCTGGTAGCTGCTGCAACCATAAATTTCAGTATAGTGTCGATCTTCGTTGTAGCTATAAAGATATGGCGTCCATGAAATTATGAGTAAGGCGTGCAACAATTTTTGGCCATTTGTGCACATGAGCAACAAAATTTTCTGGTACGAACAAAGGAAAAAGATAAGAATGGACTCATTGTAATGTTCGTAAAGGCTACAGGATTCGCATTCCCGTGTCTTGTACAGTCGTGACTAAGAACTCCACTGACATATTCTAATCTAAGTGGAAAGGTGCTCCCATTGAAAAAGTAGATGGTTGATCTGTTTTTTCAACCCTGTAGCAGTCTCTACCGGTAGCTTTCACGGATTCCACGCCATATTTTCTTCTGCCCCTCAGTAAACTGTACAATGAAGCGGAGAAAGTAATCAAACTTGTTTGATTTGGTTCACACCATAACTGGAGAAAAAAAATGGGAAATTTCCTTTACTTCAACGTCAGTATTCGCTGTGCTACTGCTTAATCGACTTACATTCTGTGTTAGTGTTGCTAAGAAGTTAAATTCTGTTTGTATTTTTCCTTCTTTTGGACGTAATTATGTCCCACGAGAAAAGAAAACCACTGGTTTTTCAAAGGTCCGGAATTCTCCCATGCGAGGATGAAGTTAGGTAGCTGTGCATGTCGAGTCGTCAATTCTTCTTTTCTGGGCCGAAATGTCACGCCTGTATCTTATTGTCCTGTCCTCTTTCAAAAGCTTCCTGTTTATGAAAGATTCCTCATCGATAAACAGGTGCTTTTTCAAGTACAGTATGCTCTTTTATGAAAAATAGAAGAATATAATATGACCTTATTGACTGATACTGGCACCATGCGTTGCAGATCTTTTTATTTTTAATGATACAACAGAAACTCCTAACATTTTCATTTCCTGATGCTTCCCTCTCTGTAATGTTCTTCCTTTCGGAATGCAGTCATATATTGACTGTAGTTCCAGTGCATATTTGGGGAATGTACAGAGTTATAAACCACCATATTTGCCAGAGCTCTTTAAGTCATCAGATCCCGGTAGATTGCTTTATAGGTGTGACAATAGGATAGAACTAGCAGATCATAAGCAACTAGAAATTTCTTGAGAGATCCAGCAATAGAAGATGGAAAACATAAAAGAAAAGAAGCATAGTGAAGTTCAACAGTCCTACGCAACTAAATTGCAGGTTATAATCTATGTCTTCTATATGTAATTAGATTTCATATGTAAATTTATAACCTGTGAGTCTAGATCGATCCAAGTATTAAAAGATATATTGTGTATTCTTGGGCTGGTACTTCGGCAGTTTTTTATTATGCGTCCAAAAAGAATAACAAATCAAATATACCTGAAGGCAAATATGGAACCTGATATATACTGTTAGAAAGTTTATCGAAGTTTTCTTGGTGGTAAGGCTAGCAAATACTGAGTCCAATTAGATGATAAAGCTTTTAGTTTGGGAAGTATGCTTTGAAACATCTAAGATTTATTTGTTGCAGTTTCTTGAAACATCAAAAGTTTATTCAAGTCTTTGTTAGAATTGTAACAACTCTAATAGATTTTTGGACTGTAAATTGAAGTACTATTTAAGACCCAAAATGGTTCTTCTGATCTGCAACATCTTACAATGGCAACATGGCTGATAATGCTTTTAAATATGATTTTGCAGTTCGACTGAATCAAGGGCCAACGACACAGGCAGCGAACTTTTAGTCTCAATTCCACAAAATTTCAGGTGGCCAATGCCCGCACTAAAAACTGTCAGCTCAGACGATGATTTGGAATATAAGCTCAATTGCTGCTCTGAATGTTCTGCAAACTTTGAAGGAGAAGCACAGCGTTTATGCGAACGGGACCATAAACCAACAGGAACCATGGCGTCGACTGAGCAGAAGTTGCCTCTCTGGCTTCAACAGTGCAAAAACAGCGATAACATCTCCAGAGAAACTGATGCAGCGGCACAGGTATATATACTCAAATTACTTATTCTCCTCCCACAAATTTATTTTACAAAGATCGAAAATATCATATCTAACGACGTCTTGTGTCAATATATCAGGTGGAATTAAACACGAGAAATCTGCGTAGAAAATGGAATCAAACATGCCGAACTAAGCATTCTCAGCTTTATACTGGAACTGGAACCACTGATGATCCGGTTCAGTTGCTCAGTAGTCACCGGTTCGAGTCCCAAGAAGTCAGCAAGCAACAACACCCCGCAGCTGTAATTCCTCCGGTTAATGTTCCATGGTGGTCTGCTCCTCCGAACCAACTCTTCGCGCCGGCTTCACGAAGCCAGCCGGTTTCAGTCCCCTCGGCCCCTTGGATTAAAAGTACCCATCAGTTATCATGGAGCACAGGTGCCGAGAATTGCCAAGAAGTGAACCCTAATACCCAAGAATCCAATACAAGAACCGATGTGAAAACAGCGCTGGCTCTCGGATTAACACAGGCAACCAAACCGAACCATGAATCTGATAACTGTGCTGTTTCGGCTTTGCCGAGAGCCTTCAAATGGCTGCCATGTTCTCCGCCGGAGTCCGTGATCTCAATCGGAAACGAAAGGGGACTAAGGCTCAGGCAATCCGATCACGAAAGCTTGATGGGATTCTGCAAGAGACTTTCTGATAAAGTGCCATGGCAAAGCGGGAGCAGTATCCAGGCCATTGCCAGCACCGTGCTAGAGTGCAGATCCGGCGTCCTGAGAAGGCAAGGAAATTTAAGTCTCAAAAGCGATACATGGCTGCTAATCTTGGGCCCTGATAGGGTTGGGAAACGGAATGTAGCGAAGGCCCTTGCAGAGACCATTTTCGGATCTCAAGACAAGGTGGTACCAGTATCGATTTGTAGGCCGAATAGTCCTAATCCTCGAAGCTGCCACCAGGAGGCCGAAATCGATTATAGCCTGAGAGGAAAAACATACGTGGATAGGCTTGCTGAGGCCGTCAGTTCGAATCCCCACAGCGTAATACTCCTGGAGGAAATCGATCAAGCGGATAGTTTTCTCATGGCTACCATCGTCAACGCGATGGAAAGAGGGAAACTTGTTGATTCAAATGGAAGAGACGTGAGCCTGTCCGATGCCATAATTCTCATGACTTCCAGCATTGGAAGTTCAAAATATTTCATGAACTCTGCAAAAGGCCTTCAGTTGGACGAAGAGAAGCTAAGTGCACGAAATGGGCGCTATGGGTTGAGGCTGGAAGTACAGGACATGAATGGAGTCACAGCACTGAGATCACCACAGGGTTTCTCGTTAAAGCGTAAAGCGGAGTGGGATCATCATATGCAAGAGAGCCATAGTTTTGATCAGCAGAAGAGAAACAGGAAGTCGTTGTCGGTTTCCCTGGATTTGAATCTGCAGGCACAGGACCAAGAATTACTACAAGCAGACCAAGATCAGGATGGATCCATGAGTGGAAATAGCGATGTTAGTCAAGAAATCCTACTGCCGCTTCAGAATGATTCAGCCCTCACGGACCAAATTCTTTCCTGCTCTAGAGAACGCTTCTCAGACCAGTTTTTCAAGTTCCTAGATAACTGTATAGTTTTTCAGCCCCTTGATTTCGGTCATCTTGCAGAATTCTTATTGACTAAACTCGAGAGCTCATACACCAGAGAAACCAATGGCAGAGGCTCCCTTGAGGTGGAGAGCTCAGCGCTGGAACACATGGTTTCGTCTTGTTGGGAGATGGACACACAGGTCTTTGAGAAATGGGTGAAAGAAATATTTGCAGTGGGATTGGCCAAGATGCAGTCCATGCATACGCTAACATCTCAGACCATCGTCAAATTATCAAGTGTTGCAGAGATTGATGGGGAATCTTGTTTTTATGCCAATTCTAGCCTTCCGGCCAGACTAGAAGTTGATCTGAACGTTGATGAAGACTGAATATTGCTTGAAAACCATTAATACTCCCACTCCACTCCAAGTGGTCTGATCAAGTTCATGGGCAAAATAAGCAATAATTCTGCCGGGGTTGGCAGAATTAGTGAATATGGAAGCATGACCATAGCCAACAGAATCCGAGCAGTTGGGCCGAGCTTGCGCTGATGCTTCAACAAGACTACAAGCACTACTTCCATCCGCAGGCCATTCATATGCAGTCATGAGATTTTGCTCTTACTCTCTCAAATACTATTTCTTTTTAGTAACCAGACTTTAAATTTAAGAAAAAAAAAACATTTAGAAAACAAAAAATAGAAATTTTGATGGGGAAATAGGCTTTACAGTGCATTTTTTAGAATTCAATCCATCCAAATGAGGATTGTTTATCTATCTTAATGGACCATTAATGCCTTTTTCCCGGTAACGCTATATATATTTGGTAGATTATTCCATATATATTTGGTAGGCAATTTCATATGTAAATTTTCCAATTTCCATCCCTTTGCTTCTCCTCCAAGTTGTATCTTTGTATTCCTGTGGCCCTTTTCGGGATCGAAAGGGTTAAGGCTTTGCCCTTCGGCTTAACTTGTATACTACAAAGTATATGTATAAAGTTTCCTTTGTTTTTTTCTTTTCTTTCACATTTTTTTTTTAAATGTTGTATTGATTTTTATTATCAAAATTTAAGTGACTCTTTTAAATGTTAAAAATATACTTAATTAATATAATTATTTAAATTTAAAATGCACTCTTATAAGTAGTATTGAATCATCTAATGAGAAATGTTAGACATGTACATTCATCTTGGGTTCCCCTTCCATATGTATATATCCTTCCATTTATATGGATCCATTTTTCGAAATCATTTAATGAAAAATGTTAGACATGTACACTCATCTTTGATTCCCCTTCCATATGTATGGATCCATTTTTCCAAATCTATGTATGTCTTGTCCTCCATCTTTAAAGCTTTCCAAATCTGTGTAGCTCTTGTCCTCCATCTTTAAAGCTTCATAGGCTGATATTTTTTCATTACCACATTATATATTATTTATATATTACTTTAAGTGTATTTTAATTTAATAATTTTAAATTAATATATTTTTGTTAAAATTGTTATGTTTCAAAGTAGATTACAAATTATTATTATTATTAATATATTTTAAAATAAATTACTCAACCAAATTGTTAATAAGTTTTGAATTGCATTATTGAAAATTAATTTTAATCTTAATTATTAATTGATAAATTCTTAATTTTTTATTTATATGTTTTAATTTTTTTTCTTTAAAAAGTAGTTTAATCATCTAATGATTAGTAACTTTTAGGCTCAATTATATCTGAAGTTTTGTTACATAAGTTCTCTTTAACAAGAGACCATTCATAACATTGAGAAACTTATTTGGAATTAAACCTTTAATCTATAACCTCTCCATTAACAACATACTTTAAAAATTGATTTAATTAATTGTACTAACCTCTAGAACATTCTATTTGACTAATTTCTACTGACATATATATTATTTTTTATGTAAATACCTTACAAATAATTCACATAAGAATGTGCTTAACTTTATATTTTCCATAAGCGTGTCTCACAAACTTGAAAATGTCCTAAAATCATATATCCTTAATTCCATCTCACTTGAAATTGCAAATTTTTGTATTGTTCATTTCCATACATCTATGTGAAGTTTTATGTGGACACCAACCATTACATTTTTTTAGTACATATTCTTTCCATATTGCAAGTTAATACACGTATATTACCTTGTTATAAGAATGTTATAAGAATGTTATCCTAAAACACCTAATATGACCATATCACATGCCTTACAAATGTACTACTTAATTTAAGAGGATTTGACAAATTAAAAAAAAAAAAAAATTAAGAATAAATATTTCTCCAACCTATGAATGTCCACTTTTTTTTTCCAAAAAAAATACTTTTCTACAAAACTAAATATGTGATCATGCCCTTGACCAAGAGGAAAGACTTCAAAATTCATTAGAAAATAGTTTTTTAATTCTCAAATGCATGATATGGTTTATTTCAACTTGGTTCACTTTTTTTTTTTTGTCATTTCTTCACATTGTCAATGGACATCTTAGCCCAAGTACTCTTTTTTGCATCCCCATTTAGCATTTGTTAGAGTGGAAATTCTTGTTGTATTTTATACTTATTGTCTCGTATTTACCGACCTCTTCATGGACCTATATTTCTTGCATGTTTTGTGTTCATTTAATCAATATAATAAATATACATGGGTTAATTTGCTTCAACCATGACCCTTCAACATTGATATGACATGAATCCTCAACTTTCATATGATACATGATTCCCCAAATTCAACATCTTCCTTCAATAGAAATAACACTTAAATATTCAAAAACATGAAGTTTGTATTTACAGATCCACATGTAAATAGTTAACAAGTTTCAACAAGCCTAATTACAACCCCTAGAACATGATTTTCTAAAAAACCTTTTAGGGTATGAATTCAAGAAAGATGGATCAATACTCTTAAAGTTGAATAGGCACCTAGTTTTGTACCTTTTTAGATGAAGGTGCATAAGTCCTAATGTTGTGAAGCTTGATGCACATAAATGGAAGTTGAACACTAAATTGATTACATGTCATATAAACATTTCACACATGTATGTATATTAAGGGATGCACCAACAACATCATTTATGATAGTGGAAATTCCTATAAAAACTAGAAGACTACTATTTGATCTAGGGAAATCTAGATTCAAGTTTTTGTAACCACTTCAAGAAGGCTATTTAAGTAGATAATTAATGCTCTTGGGATGGTTGTTTATAGTTGTTTATATGAGTGATGGTTGTTAATGCATAGATGATATTCTTAGGAGGGTTTTGGGAAGGGTGATCATTCTATGTGCATGACTATTGTTTTGTGTCATTGGATGAGGATTTACTACCTATAATGGATAAGATTGGTTTGTTTACATGCTATGAATTATATGATTTAATATGCATATATGGATGATCATCCTTGATGGAACCCTAAGGTTTTGCAAATGCCACACACACGACACAAGTCAACACTATGTGTGCACCCAAGAGTTTCCATTGTGCAACACCAAGATGAAGTGTCTGTGTCAGCCAAAGATTTACTATGTGTGCTAACACATTTATTACTGTGGAAAAAATTTGAAGAGATCACATGCATACCAAATCCTCAAAGATATTCAACAATGATTGTAACCATTTTTGTAACAACCTGACTACGCATAGTTGAGGTTGTGGGTGAGTTGGCAAGGTTGTTATGATTTTCATGCTCCGTGGGAGATAGGGAGAATACATGTGGATATGTAAGGGTTGAGTTTTTGTTCACTAAGAGAGGATTATTATTGTATAAGTTGTTGATGAGTTAGAACTCTAGTCATGCATTAAATAGTTCTTTCTATGTTCATATATTCTATGAAAACATGCGAAAGAAATTAGACCGAGATCTGAGCACATTGTTGGTCTCTATTTCCATTATGAATATGCTATGTGTAGCAAATGTATATGAATGGGGTTAAGATTAATTAATGAAGCATGAAGCATTTATGTCTATATCTTATGTATTTTGTTCTAAATGTATGTATGTGACTTAGTATTCCATGTAGTACTTGCATGAATGTTAGGAATGAATGTGAAGTGAATGCATGGATCTGAATGGGATGTTTCTTTTTAGTATTGTTCCTTTATAAGTTGCATGAAACATATGGTCTCTATGATTCTCATGGCGTTTGGGGTGAGACCTTCTTCAGTCCTTGAACATTGAATATTCCATCCCTTATGGGGTATTTGTTGGTAAATCCTTTCGAACCCTCGGTCTAAAACCCCGAGCCAACAATTGGTTTCGTTGTTAGAACCTGGATGTTTTGTGCACATGTTGAAGGAAGGACATGATGTGGAAACCCTCAAGGGAGGAGATACAAGATTGGCTCTTTTAGAAAGAGGAAGAGTTTGTGCAATGAGATATGAAGAAATTTTAGATCAATCTCGAGTGATGGAAACAAAGGTACATATATACAGATATGCATGAAATTTTCTTTGTTGAGTTTCCTTTTTTATTGCATTAATGGATAAAGTGACAGACATAGATTAAATCTATTTGGGAAGCCCAAGAATCACCAGTTGGAACCAATATGTAGTCATTAGATTAAAATGTATGGATAATAAGTGGGCTAGAGCCGTCAATTTTTGGTTTGAGCAAGTGAAAGAAGGGTATATTCTTGAGTTTGTAGAATGCAGTGATTTTTTCAACAATGTTGAAAGAAATTTTGCAACCATCCTTAGAAGGAGATTGTTGGAAGAAATCCCTCTATGGATCAAGATGTTGTTTGTAGAGAAGGGGATAATGGAAATGGAGACTGATAGGATGGAAAATTAAACCCCCCATGTGGATGGGGGGATGGAAATATGGAGGAAGAAGAAAAGATGAAAGAAGGAGTGGATCCAATAGAAGGGATCCAAAAAAACATGAAGGCCATAATTACATAAGGACTTATTACCCAGATGCAAATAGTAAACAAGTTTCAACCAGCCTAATTACATCCCCTAAAAATATGATATGCTTCAAAACCTTATAGGTTATGAATTCAAAAAAGATGGATCAATACTCTTAAAGTTGAGTAGGAACCTATTTTTGAACCTTTTTAGATGAAGGTGCATAAATCCTAAGACTATGGAGCTTAATGAAAAAAAATGGAAATTGAACACTAAACAAATTACATTTCAGAGAAACACCTCACATGTGTATGTATATTTAGGGATGAAACAATGACATTAGCTATGATAGTGATAATTCCTATGAAAACTAGAAGAATACCATTTGATCTATGGAAATCTAGATTCAAGTTTTTGTAACCACTTCAAGAAGGCTATAAGTAGATAGCTAATGCTCTTTTGATGATTGTTAATGCCTAGATGTTATTCTTAGGAAGCTTTGGGAAGGGTGATCATTCTATGGACATAACTAGTATTTTGTACCATTGGATGAGGGTTTACTATCTATAATAGATTAGGCTGGGTTATTTACATGCTATGAATTATATGATTGGATATGCATATATGGATGATCATGATTCTAGGTTGTGTATGCTAGGATAGTTGTGTCTATGGATATTTTTTCCATTATGCATAATTAATTTTGGTTTTCCTCATATGCTACTATGAATTCATTGTGAATGTGTTAATATATGAGATCCATGCACACACTATTGATTTAATTTTCTATGGAACTCTATCATATGCACCTTGAGTGAGATTTCCCTAAAGGGATAAAAATGTCAATTTGCACTAAAATACATACACCCTTTGTTGTACAACCATGCAAACCTCCAATTTTCAATTTGGTGCCAATAATTGGTTCTAGTGTCTAGACCCAACTATTATTTTTAATAGAAATGGGTATGATCTATAATAAAAAATGGTTGTAGCCAAGCCATCCAACAATATATATAAAATATATAGATGGGGTTTATCATAAGTTCTTCACGCATTCTCAAAAATCTAAAATTACTTCCTACATGATGTTCTAGCCTTACTATATTATTCCTATCGCTATATATTTGACTCATATATTGTT